>CABEEJ010009612.1:0-17682 GCA_901482245.1 Timema douglasi
TACGTAGTGTAAACTGAAACTATAGCAAGTTATCACGTTGTAGTATGTGCTAAGTAGCCTCCAGGATTGTTTAGAATATAACAGTGTTTAAGTAGGATTTGATTAATTTCAGAGTTGAAAAACACCCCTCACTTTCTGAAGTAATCATAGTAATAATTACAAGAATTAGTATTGCTTTTGTAAATTCTTTTTAAATGTACTGTCCAATCCAAAATAAGTTAGTAAAATGTAATATTTTCACGCAGCCAGCCACATTTTCTTCTATCATTTATGACCTTGAGTAAAAAATTTCAAGCTGTAATAAAATATTTTTATCAATCATTGGAAATGCACCCAAAACTGGTTGACATAATCTAACGGAAGACACTTTTTTTAATATTTAGTGAGATGTTCAGACTGAAATATCTCGACTCCACATAGATAGTTTTTGAATACAAAGCATTATTTTATATGATACAGAATTTTATCAAAAACTTCCTTTGCCAATAAATTTAAATTCTCATCATTCGGTCGTTGCCTTTTTCTAGGCGTATGTCTCTCTGCAAGCATCTCAATTCTTTCCTCTTCTATCAAACACAGAGGTTAGATTTTTATCTAATTTCGATTACCACCTTTTTGAATTAGACAATAGCAGCATGAATTTTCACTGAATTGGTTTTCAGAACTGATAACTGATTAAATTATTATATCATCATGAGGCTACCACTAAAAATGTATCTAAAACAAGAAAGTGATATTTTCAAGCAGTTAACAAACCCAGCAGCCAGTGTTACCATTCCTGAGTTGATATTTTTGGAAAGATTGTCTGTATATTTTAGAAACATTCCAGAATATTTTCTTTGTAAGTGAAGACTTTGCATTATCCCAGATTGAAAATTCCATCTAAATTTTGAGGAAGGGTCAAGGTATTTTTTCTCTCGCATACATGATCTAAAGCCATTCTCCAGTCTGGAGGGTAGAAGAAAATTTCGGCAACTCCATTTAAATTGTCAAAAAAAAAAAATCTCACTTGTTATATTAGAAACAGCTTGTTTGAGCAATTTATTTAATTGGTAGGTGTAACAATAAACCTTATGGGCATTTTTATACAGTGACTCCATCTCATGCTTGCACGATGAGTATATTGACTACTTGTAGCATGGACTTTCCCTAGCAGAGTCCAGGTAAACGAGCTCCAAGATAACACCAATGATGTAAGGTTTTCATGGCAACCACCCTATGATGTATTCTTAGCTTTACCATACTTAAGTTATTTTTATGCAAAGTTGTCATGGTGTACATTGTGGTAAGAAGTAGTGACCAACATAGCGTGAATATGACAAAGGTTTTTTTAGTCGGCTCACACATTAATTAATTATTGTGTCAAATATAATATATAACATTGTTTGGTAGTGTTATTTTCTTTAGCAATATTATTTAAAAGATGAAATTGTTTGCCTGCTACAGTGATTCAAATTAGTTTTAAGTTGAAAATGATAGCCTAGTCACAGAAAGGGAAACTGTGTCCAGGTTGTAATTTTTCACTTGTAATTGTATTTGATCATTGTTGACCAAGAGATATGGGTTTTTAATTTGAGCCCAAGTGCACTGGAGAGGATTTTCCACATTTACAAATACCATTAACATCTAAAGGTAGGATTCCCTCGGCGTGCGTCTTGTGTTTTGTGCCTATGACCGCAGACTTGGGGTGGTGAGTTGCATACGTGGGATATAGTGTTTCTCTAAATGTCTCTCTTGGTCACCAGTCGTGGGTAATTGATTTCCTCAAATAGCATGGTATCTTCGAACCACTTTTTTTTAAAAGTATTTGCTGTGTCGGCAAGCAATTCTAACAAAACTAAATATAACACTACTAAAACACATGCTTGCTTGGTGGTATGTCTGTGTCCACTCTGCTCTCAAAGCATTGTGGACACAGACACAATGTAGAGATACTGGACACACTTTGGTTGCCAGTTGCAGTCCTCTTGAAGGAACTGGCCACATTAACAAGTTATGGAAACCAGCCCATACGCAGACGCGTTGAGGGAATTGTACCTTAAGCGGGAAAAGAGAACATATTTTCCAAAGCTGAGTAGCCTACTCTTAAAGGCAGTCATACCAGGGAGATAGAGATATTTTGGGTGCTCAGCCCCCTCCCCTCTTTACACCCCACCCTCACCTGGAATTATTATAAATAGTGTATTTTTTTATTTCTTAAAATCTATTGGTTATTTGGAATACAACATTTGGCTAAATCATGGTTTAGATTAGGAGGGATAGCCAGCCCACTCTAGTGATATTGAACTAAAAATACCTTTTGGAATCCTTTACAGTAATTAATACCTAACCCACTTCCATGGCTGCATGGTCTTAGGAGTCTTTCTCGCAATAAATTAGACTGCTGATGACAGGGAGATTGTGTTTCGATCCTGGTTCGGTGTACTGAGGATGTTTTTTTAAATGGTTTCCCTCTACACAAATGCTGGTACACTTCCTCTAAATTTAAACTCCTTCATCCATACCGCACAAGCATAATTGGTACTTACGCATACAGCTCGAATGGGTAGTAAGATACAGTACTAAAATCACCCTACAATCTCAATTATGTTTAAAAAACATAGGGAAATTAAAAAAAAAAATCTGGGAAAATGTTGTTTTACTCAAAATGTGAAATATAATGATCATTAAATCAGTAAATTACAATGTGATTCAAACTGTCTTTTTATTTGTAGCTGTGTAATATATATAATAATTCTATATTCCTAGTAGACTATGTCAATACAAATACATACGAATTTATTTAAATTTTAAAACTTTATATTATTCATAAAATATATGGGGGGAGGGGAGGAAGAAGGGTGTGACATACTTTTTAGTCTGTAATTTTAGAAAATGATCAGGGGAAATCAGTGAAAAAGTCTGGACTTTCATTGATCAAGTTGTGTAGACACCATGCAAAGACCTTTAACATTTTTATTGTTATTTAAACAGCTCTCATATGTAGCGATGTCTTAGTAATAATCAAAACATTAATAGACTATACATACCAATTAAAATATTATCTAAGGTCCAATTTTTATTTTAGAACAAAATTTGTTGATATAAAGAACATAAATAGTTAAAAATAGTTAAAAACTCACTCTACCACTTTTAAGGGACAAAGTCCTAACCAAGGTGCTGATTACAAATACTCGCCATTAATTGAACACTAGAGCTGTCTCTTTCAAGTTTATTAAAATCTTTAACAAACAAGGAATTCCATAGTCCTGATATCCTTCTTCCCACCTGCACCTGTTTTATAAATTTTGAAATTCTTGAATAACTAATTATTTGACATGTTCAACACCCATATTAAAGAAGTTGATGGCTTTTTGAAAAATAAATCTGTTTACCATTCTAGTTGAAATTTAAATGTAGGCTATGTTTGAACATGTTTGTATGGTTAAATGTAAACATAAATACCTCCATTACTTCTAGAAATACCATAAAATTCTATCATTTTTTCATATAGCCACTTTGCTAATAAAATAATGTTTGAATTGTTCCAAACATTGATAGGGGAAAATGTTGTACCTTGGACCTATTTTCACATTTTGTTGTTTTACTTTGTTTAAACTTTTAAGAAGTTTGTGAAATTTCTTATATAGAAACTAGGGTACCTTAGGAGAAACACATTTTTTTTTAGGATAAGAAATTAAAACATGTTCATATTTTTTTTGTTATTTTGAAAAAAAATTTACACTAGGACTCAACATTTAAGACCATTTTGTAATTGGTAAAAAACAAAGAGACATTTGCTTTGTTAAATGCTGTTGCACGAGCCAAGCTTGTTGCTTCAGGTCTCCATAAACTCAGGTCAAGAGCATATTTTTTGTGGAAGTTGCGAAACCAATACTTGCCTGCCATATTTTTGTCATCCCAAGATTTATCTTACGGTTTATGATTTTCTTTAGCAAACTGGTAGGCAGTTATTCAAACATCTTTTAAGGTTAGGCCGTAATGCAAATGATCGGCTGTTAGCAATATAGTCTACTCAAAATTTCTCCTTTTCATCTGTAAAACTTTTTTCACATCATTTTTCTTGATGTAAGAAAAGTTTAGCAAACCCAACTCCTTGTGGGGTCTAAGGTGCCTCAACAAGATTGTCTTTGATAGGTTCATTTGTTTAGCAGCACTATAAATTGTCATTGTTTTATTCAAAACTAATTCCACTGCTTTTTCAATATCTTCTTTGACAAGAGATTGCATTTTTCCCCCTTTACTACGAGGCATTTTATTTCTTTTACCTGGAAACAATGCCAATTTTTTACAAAATAAAATGTGATAAAGTATCTAAATAGGCCTAATATGTGTAGTAAAATAATACCTATTATTTAACTGATTAAAGGTATGGTTGTATTGATTTTTGATTAAATAATATTTAAATAGGCCTTAAATCAAAAATGTAGAGATCAATATATAGGCTATAAAAAGGGGAGGATTCATAAAAGCATATTTATCAAAATTGACTTTATCTATTTAAATTAAATTAATTTATTAAGCCTACACATTTTTAACCATTACAATACTATTAAGTGTTGTACCTTTAACCTAATCGAGGTACATCACTTTCACTAGGACCAAGGTACAACACTTAGCCATGATTCACAAAATGGCTGCCAACCATTTTGAGGTTACAGTAACACATGTTCTTGTACACAAAACAATGGTTTATAAGACTTAGCTACAGTGCCAAAAATAAAAATAGTTACATGAAAATACTTACTTTGAACATAAGAAAAGTAATTTCAATTTCTTCCAGCAATAAAACACAATATTCATGAACTATAA
This sequence comes from Timema douglasi, assembly GCA_901482245.1. Lineage (NCBI taxonomy): Eukaryota > Metazoa > Arthropoda > Insecta > Phasmatodea > Timematidae > Timema > Timema douglasi. Next base: position 4,813 of record CABEEJ010009612.1, read on the forward strand.
AACCTTGCTAAAGGCCTCTAGTGCCAAAGGCCGAACGTATTAATTAGCTCATAACCCCACAGATGGTGCTGCAATCACTCTGGGTTCAACACTTTCCCCTACTGTTTTGATACCCATCTTTGTGGCGTAGTTGGCTAACGCGCTTGTCGTGTTGAGCTCGACTGCTGAGGACGGGGAGATCATGGTTTGACTCTCGGTCAGGTGAACTGGGGGTGTGTGTTCCTAAATGGTTTTCCACTCTCCCTCCACGCAAATGCGGGTTCACTTCCTTTAATTCAACCTTCCCAATTCCTAATCCATTAGAGTAATTAGTACTTAAAGCGTATAACCCGAACCGTTAGTAAGACGTGATGCTAGATATTATTATTTTACTGTTTTGATGATTCATTTTTCATATATTTTATAGCTAAATGTTTTTGCAATGTATTTGTGTTGTAATCATTGTGTAAAAATTGTAAATAAAAATTCATTACTTTAATAGGTTTATTCATTAACACTGATCTATTTTTAACCTTTTTTTCATGATGTGCAATGATGTTTATTAGATGTAATGGAGTGGAAATCTTCAATATACCTTGATCATATTCAAAACTAAATCTACCTGTCATCGGCAATTCAAGTATATTGTGAGAGTACACCCTAGACCACGTGGCCAACAATAATGGTGAGAAGGTGTAAAATTGGATCAAAAAAAGTAACGGTGTCATCCATATCCAGCAGTAATAAAAAGTCCTAGATATAATAAGGAAATAAGATCAAGCTTGTCGCCAAACACAGCAAATTTTGAATTTTAGTTTTGCAGATCATAGTCAATAAACTTTTCCTGATGTGTGCTGGTTGTAACTTGATATTTCCTGCACATCATTAGAAACATTCCGGATATGCATTAAGTTCAAATATTCAACCGATAATGTTTCTGTAACTTGTCTGACAAAAGATTGTCTAATTTCAGATTAAATTGTCTTACATTTTCAATCCAAACAATATGCATCTGGGCCAGTTGTCATTGAGTAGTCAAAGTGTTCATGTTTTGGATAAAGTTTTACAAGCATTGTGTTAAAATGTTTGAGTGACACACCTGAGGTTACATTGAAAAGTCTGTTGCCTACATTTGGAGTATAGGATGTGAATGGAGATATGAAAAAGACGCCGGAGTGAAAATTTTTGTGAGAACTTAAAGCATAAAAGATTGTATAGTATACTCAGTAGTGAGGTAGAATTATTCTGGTAATGAGAAAGGCTTAGAAAATACAGATTTCTTTGCAATCAACATCAATACCATTTTATTGTAGTATTAGTAGAGACATCAAGATATCACAAGACATGGTTTTACAATTTTTTACTAGCACATTCAAATGAATATCAAAATTGATTAATTCTTTATTTGGTTTATAAAAAGATCCAAGTGGCTCATATATAAACATTCTAGTAAGGGCATGCATGGATCAATACTAATTAAGCTAGCTATAAACATTTAAGAAAGTGAAAGTTTGCAGAAACTATCTTCACCCAGTAATACAACGGTAGTAAAATAATACTATAACCATACAGCAAAAGCATATGACCTACATATATATATGCTGCACTGCATGTAATATTTATATCCTCATTCCTCTCTCCTTACATAAGAAAGTAGGCCTGCATTCTTAGAGCTTTTTTTCCCTGTATTAATAAACCAGAAAGTGACCAGTAAGACTACTATCCACGTGCACACGCACACAGACACACAAAATTACAAAATTGGAATATGCTCAACCTAAAAGGCCCTACCTAAAGTATATTGACCAAATTAAAACACACATCATCATCAACTGTTTCCATTCTTTGGTCGGGCCAGTTTAGTAAAATACCTCCATCTTCATCTATTATTTCTCCTTTAATTTTTACCATTTTTCTTCTTTCACTTGAATACTTTCTTATCTACTCCTCCCATCTCTTTCTTGAGACTCCCTTGCGGTCTTTTTCCTACATACTTCATTGCCAACATTTTCTTTGGCATCATCTCTTTTTCCATCTTCATTACATGCCCACACCATCTCATTCTTGCTTCCTCTATCTCATGTAGGCAGACTCCTCATACCTCCACTCTTTTCCAGATTTCATTCCTAATCATGTTTCTCCTTGTGACAGCTAACATGATCCTCACAAACTTCATTCCCATGGCATCCAATTTCCTAGTCTTTTTTGTATTCAAAGTCCATGTTATTGCTGCATATGTGAATATGGGGACAAAGTACGCCCTGCCCTGCACAACACTTCCTTACACTTGAAGGACATTTCTCTTCTCCTTATCAGGTCTCTCATACACTTATATAACAACTCTCCTTGCTGTCCTATTTTAGTTGGTCAAGGAATTTACCTTTTGTTATGGCCCGTCTACAACCAACATACCCGCTTGTCAGATTCACAATCGCAATTGTAATTACGCTTCTCTTAAATACAAAATAGACTCTACAATGAAAAGTTGCAATGTGTAATTTAACCAATAGAATCAAACAGCAAAGATGACTATAAAAGTCAAATTCTTATAAATGTTTTCAAAGAAGAAATAAATATTTTAAAAATAGTTATATATATATGATTTTAATTGAAAAATCCTGTATTCTTAACTATACATTTCCAAGCGCTGTTTACATAGACCAAATAACTTCATATTAATTGATTTTAGTCGTCCATCCATATTTGTTTTTTATTGGCTGAACGCAAGCCAACACAACTACATAAACGCAAGAGATGGACAATGTCCATCTCCTCCCGACAAGCGGGTTCGACAGTTCCGACATACGATTGTGTTTGTGTAACAGGGTGTCTACTCAGTTAGAGGAACAAAAATTTGTGACTTTTTGACCACAAAATACCTTTGGGGGCGTATAGCCCAAACGGTCAGTAAGACGCGGTGCAAAAAAAATTCCTTCGGTAAACGGTCGAGCATTATATTGTACATCAGGCCTAGATATTATAATAAAAAAACACCTTGGAGTAGGGCAGAGGTTAATTCCAAATGCTTCTTATCTATTCCATGAATTTTCCCTCCATTCAATCCACTGTGGCTTATATCAAATTTTGATTTATAAAATGTACAATAAGCCTTACACTGGTCATCTTCAACAGTCAGCCAAAACTCTTTGAACGAACATTTACCAGGCATCTTTTAACAGATTAGCCTAAACTTCACACATAAAATCTTATGAATGCCCCCCCAAAAAAGTATGGATTTTTTTCGCAACAAATAATTAAAATATAATTTAGGCCTAATATTTTATGTGCCCATTAGACAACGAAAATCATTTTAAAAATTGGTAAATTTCAACTGTTTTGAATGCATGGTCTTTAAAATTAAATGATTTAGGTCAAGGATTAAATATTAACACTAATAATATTATTTTATATTTTATAAAAAAATACACCATATTTCACTGCGAAAACTATTGCTATTTGCTGCCAACGTTAATATTGAAATTATAATATACATTTTACACCGCCTTCAAATTGCAGTCGGATCACTGAAAGCGAAAAAAATTGATAATTGCCGCCAACATCTTGATCCAGATCCACAACACAGATGAACGCCCGGTTTCTGTAGAAAATGTCCTGATATTTTCTCGTATAATCACAAAACCTGAATTCCAATTCATTCACTCAAAAACCATTATTTGTAGACACACACACACACACACAGCATAATGTACTCACACACCCCGTGAGACAAGTAGCACGCCAAATTAATAATTTAATACAAGACGGCGAAAGTTAACCTTGTCTTTGGAATCAAAAACAAAACAATCAGGCAACTTCCTACTGGTGTGTGCCATCACATGTAGTGGATAGCGCTATCTTTGAAGCATTCGCATTGTTACGATGTGCGGGAAATTCAAACTAAAATTATTTTCGTTATGTTATGACCAAAATATTAAAAATTCGTGACTTTTTTTTTTCAGTTAGTGACTTTTGTGACCCAGTAGATACCCTGTGTAAGCTATTGTAGACAGAAAAAGTTATGTTACTGCATAGTTGCGAGTCCAACAAGCAGGTGCGTTTGGTTGTAGACGGGACATAAGATTTAACAAATAAATTTAATTATGGGAGACCAACGGGGTCAGCCAAAGGGCCACTAAATAATAATAATAATAATATTTAGCACCGCGTCTTACTACCCGTTCGGGTTATACGCTTTAAGTACTGATTACTTTAATGGATTAGGAATTGGTAAGGTTGAATTAGAGGAAGTGAACCCGCATTTGCGTGGAGGGAGAGTGGAAAACCATTTAGGAAAAAAACCTCAGTTCACCCGACCAAGGTTCGAACCTCGATCTCCCCGTCCTCAGCAGTAGAGCTCAACACGNAACCTCAGTTCACCCGACCAAGGTTCGAACCTCGATCTCCCCGTCCTCAGCAGTAGAGCTCAACACGACAAGTGCAAAGTTCATATTTTATCATATGGTAAGCTTTTGGATCTAAAATGTTTAATCTGTGAATGACACCACAGATCAATTTACTCACGAAAGATCCGTAAAGTCAATGTTATATTTGTTGTAACATGTTTTCCCCATATGTGCTTTTATCCAAAAATAAGTTGCCAGTACTTCCATAGGTTAAAGACACAGGCTCAATGGCTCAATAGGTATTTTATTTGCATAACTTTTTATTAATACTTTTATTATTATTTTATTTGTACTATATTTTACCAGAAAATGCTCAAATGTTATTAAATTCTATTTCACTTACACAATTTTTCTAAAATAATATTTTTCAGACAAATGTGAAATACAAGGAGTTTTAACACAGTAAAATTATAGAGGCACAAAATCTTTTTAGCTTTACAAAAACACTTTTTAATATTACATAACAAATTGTTATGAAAAACCTGATAATTTTACAACACTGAAAAACACCACCAACTCTTTCACATTTGAATGAAAGATAAAATCTTATAAAACTGTATAAGTGATAATAGCATCCATAACTAGTAATTTTCTTCATTACATCTTAAAATCTTAATTTATCACAACTGATTTTAATAGAAAAATGTAAATAAAAAGAAGACTGTTAAGAACTATTTTGATTGATTCCATAAATCTAAACTTACACAATGTTTACCAAAGTAAACTCTAACATTTTGCTAACACAAACACATGTACGCTATATTTTTATTGAAAAATAATTAAATTGTGATGGGAGTCCGGGTTCAATCCTCGGCCCCAGCACAGATTTATCTAATTACCAAACTCTTCCTTCACCTCTGACAAGACTTGTATTAATCACAACTTGTGAATGTGAGGAATGCCAGGCCTCCACCGTGGTTACGGATCCCACGTTAAACTGTAGGTCCTCCATTTTATCTCACAATCACCCTACCCATTACACATTAGCGTAAGTGTGTATAACCTGAACGGGTAGTAAGATGCGGTGCTAATAATAATTAAATAAATATTTATTTGGCATAAAAGAACATAAATATTTTTGTTTATTGTATCAATAAAAGAAATAGAATAGTATCATCACAAAATATACAAGAACAAATAGATGTAACATTCTGGAGGTTTTTCTACTAACATTAGTGAAGCATTGAACACACAAACATATACCCACATTTAAGCTTCGGCAGTTCGTCAAGCATGATTCAACATATATATTTTTTTTAGCACCGCGTCTTACTACCCGTTTGGGTTATACGCTTTAAGTACTAATTACGCTAATGGATTAGGAATTGGGGAGGTTGAATTAGAGGAAGTGAACCCGCATTTGCCTGGAGGGAGAGTGGAAAACCATTTAGTAAAAACCACCCCCAGTTCACCTGACCGAGATTCGAACATCGATCTACCCGTCCTCGGTAGTCGAGCTCAACACGACTAGCACGTTAGTTAACTACACCACCGAGGCGGGTCAATTGATATTAATTGATAAAGTTTAAAAGGCCAAAGTGAAACGGCAGACTAACATATAAAGGTTATTTAAGAATCAAATAGCTTAAGCTATTATTTATGCTTTCTACTGAGGAATTCTCCATCTAGTTATTATATTCTGAAAATTGACAAATGACACCTGGACACGGAAATCAAACTCAGGATCTTTGACTTAGTAAGCCAATGCTCTAAACGCCGAGCTATCCAGGAATCGTACCGACAATTTCCGTACTACCATCATAGAGATTGCCTTAAAATATTAGTGAAGAATGACCCTGGGCATGGGACGGGTTAAAAAAGTTTTACACATCTGTGTACTAGTGCTGATGATATGGTAAGTAATAGTTGAAATATAATCTTCAGCTAGTGGTGTAGGGCAATATTTTTAAAGCAAGATTATTAATTCATTCAGTCTATTTATTTGTGCTACACAATGGGTTGATACTATTATAAATTTTTTATCAGTGCGATACAAACAAATATTATTAATAAAATTAGTAATATAGATTGAATAAGTTCCTAATTGCCGGAGTAGTTTTGTGTTTAGGTGGGCAGCACTGCTAGCATAACTGCCAAAATATCTACTGATATTGTTGATTCTCTTTTGAAACATCTTAGTTACATTTGTATCACCATTAGGCCTATATAAGGAATTTATAATAATTAAATCAAACACATGGGCTTATTGTGACACACATTTGGTTTAGTCAGTGAGATGTTCAAAATTAAAATCCCTACCAGGGTGCTCGGGGGTAATTGATTTCCTAAACGGTTTCCCTCTTATCCCTCCAGGTAAATACATGTACATGTCCTCTAAATTATACTTACCTCATGAGTACAATTAAATGCTGATAGCCTAGATGGGTAGTAAGATTCAGTGAAAGAATAATTTAAAAACGGGAATATGAATGTTTGTAGGTGATGGTCTCAAAATACAAAAATTGGGGTCAAACCCCGTAAAAGGTTGAAAACCAGTGTAATATAATTGTTGTGTTGTAAATTTTCAATCAATGAGGTCACAATTAATAACATCACACACTATTATCTTTATTCTTCTATATTTTAGCAAAGGTTGCCGTGGAGTGTGAAATATGTAAATATTTTATTTTTAATATGGTTTTCAACTTAACACTTTAGAAGTGAATTAATTATTTCAGCTCTAAAATCCAACCAAACACAAAGGATACAAATTGACTCCAAGTCAAGCACGAAAGTGGAACTGTCTAGTGAATACTTTTGATTCTAACTTGGACCATTTAGCTGGCTGATATTATCAGTGAGTTTGTTTTCTAAATATAATATAACTAAAGTATTTAACCTTTATTGTAAATTAATTTAAATTAGTTGAAAAATGACACCTGGACATGAGAATTTAATCTGGGACTTTTGGCATTGGTGTTCGAAACTGGGACTCATCAAAATGAGCTGCGCAAATAAATGTGTGAATAGGCTTCTCTCGGCAAACCATCAAATGTGGATTGTTTGAGAAGTATATCCATGTGTATGGTACCTAGAAAGTGAAACAAATATTACAGTAATATTAACACAGAAGGTGTAGATCGATGTTTTTAGGGCATGTTTGTAAGGATCAGGACACATTTCAATTAATTTTTAAGTAGGTTGAAAAATGACTCTTGGACACGAGAATCAAACCAGCGCTGAATCAAAGGTCCTAGGTTCAATTCTCATGTCAAGACCTGGTTCATTTTTTCAAATCATTTAAATTTAATATTATAAGCATAGTGTTTATTTTTTATTTCTACACACATTATAAAACAAAACATTTGCATTAAAATATTCCCACCTTTGAACTCAATACTGCTGTAGAGTGGGCTGACTGTATTCTTAAAAATAGAGTATTGCCTTTTAAAGTTTACAGTGAGTTTTATTTGCTGAAATAGATTTTTATCATCAAACATAGTTTTTTCGGTTTAATCCATAACTGCAATATAGCAAAATTGTTAGCCTAAGTCATGAAACTATTGTCTCTATGGTTGATATAGTGGGAATAGAACCCATAGAGGGTGGGTGGGATTCTACAATATAACCTATATAAAGAAAAAAAGTAAATTTCCAATGATAACAAAACTAGCATATTGTAAAATAATTGTACATAGGTGATTTAAAAAATCAATACAGAAGGGCCTACAGGCCTATTTTATTGCAAGATATTTTAAGATCCTGCTATTTCATGATAAATATATTGTTTACACCTGTAAGGAACTAGGTTTTGTTCGTTTGGGATTGTTTATAATAATACAAATGTCAACTGTTGCATATAATAATAGGGTACTTTTAAATATTTACCTCCTAACTATTAGGTAACATAATTCTGTGAGTTTTTTAGTAAAAAAATTATATGATTAATTAATTTCTCTGGTCTTAGTATTATGCATCCTTACCAGAATTGTTAATTTTTTTCTTCCCTGTCAAATTGTGATAAATCTTATGTTTTATATCAATTAAAGCAACAAGAGAAGCAAATTTATGATGATAAAATAAATAATGTCAAAAAATTCTAAATTGTTCAAAAAAATTCTGTTTTATTTGTCCTGCCTTGGAAAATACTCTCTCAGAGAAGACACAGGTCCTAACAATACATAATATATTTATTTTCTAGCTCAAAAAGCGTAGGGTAAACATAACCTCTATCAAACCACCAACTAAATGGGTTCCCTGTTCTCTGTAGCAGTGGCTAGTCAATGTATTTGTTAATATTATTCCTGCAGTTCTTGGGTCAGTTTCTTACCAAATTAGAGACGTTCTTATCAAATTCATCCCAAATACTTGATGAACTTTGTACTGGAATGACAGGGAATGGAGCTACAAGTGTTGTCCCTCAAATTAAGGCTCTCTCACACACTTGATTGTGTCATTTTTTATCCTTTCAAAATTATGGGGGGATCAGAAAATCCATGGCGCTTGAAAAAAGGCAGCAACGTCCTCATTTGTAATGTTGTCTATTTCAGGATAATTGATGGCTATAGTTTACATCAATGCATTTCTCACTTCGATGATGCAATGCAACATCTCATAGGTTTGAGTTCCAGCGTGTGGCAACGTCTTGTTTAAGTTTTAGTGTGGACTCTCCCAATTGTTGTTGCATTTCTTTCAGTCGGCTGCTTGCTTGGGGACTTCTTTTGAAAAACTCAACCACTGTTTTTATTTTGGTTTGAAGAACCTCTATCTCCTGTAGACCATACTGAAAAATAAGATTAAGATTGTGTGCAAAGCATGGAACGTGCTTCCACTCATTCAATCGTATTGCTGCAACAATGCTGGCCGCATTATCAATAACCACAGCAATAACCTTTTCTTCAATACCTCATTCACTAGTAACTCGTTTCAGTTCGTTAGATAGGTTTAGGACCGTATGTTTGTTATCATATTTAAAACAGTCCAAAAGAGAAAATGTAAGTTCCATGTCATTACTAATACAGATGTAATGAGCAGTAGTTGAAATGTAGCTCTCATTACTAAGTGATGTCCAGCTGTCCATCGTGATTGTGATAGTACTTGTAGTACTCTGGTATTTTTTTACTTTCTCCTTTGTCATATTATATAAATGAGGTACTAGGAGGTTTGAAACTGTTTTGCTGTTTGGCATTTGGTAAAAATTTATTTAGCTTGTACACATAATTTTAAAAACAGAGACTTTCTACGATTTGAAAAGGAAGATAATTTTAAACGTATGTTTCTACAATTGTAAAGTGTATTTAATTTTTTGTTCCAGAGGTTTATGAAAATAGGTACTACTTTGAATAGAACCACGTATTCCAGGTAGGTTTAAAAGGGAGGTTGAAGATGGTATAATAAATAGGTTCTGTTTGCTGTGATTGTTATTATTGTTACTTGAATTGATCAAAATAATTTACGAAGGATCCTCAAAATTAGTGTCATGAGTTTCACTAGCTAGAGGGATGAAGGATAGTGTAGACCGTTCTAAAGACAATAAAAGTATTTCCTCCTTTAAAGGAAATGCATTTAAAACCAAAATTACATTTCGCTAAACGTTCGTTTTGTTCCGTAAAATAAGTCCAAATTCTATTGGTTCTGTGAGGTCTTGATTATGTGGCCATTATGATCGAAACACATTCACAGTCTACTTAAAATTATAAATACTAAACCACATTCAGAATTTTACCAACACAAATAGACATGAAAGATTTAGATATTATCTAAAATTTAGCACTAACATAAATTAACGTAAATATTAAACCGAAACAGTTAAAAATAAAGTCTAAAATTAAAATACAAATAAAATGACGATCAAATTGATTGGTAATATCATAGAAAACGCAATATATAATACCACTGATAAGGTTAACACGAATACAACGATCATATAAAGAATGCTAATAAGCAATAGGAAGGGGAAAATGATGACTCGCTCACGCTACCAGCACACGAGTAGCTCTGAGAACAAGACCAGAAGAGCCATCTCTGAGAAGATCTGAGCAGCATACGCGATCAAGGGAGCGATCCAAAAAATGAATGATATGACTTTTTTGAACGACACTTCTTTACTGTTCTCTGAGCTAGCTCGTGCCAAAGCGCTTTTTCGACCCATCACTAGATGGATTGATAGGTGGGAGATTACCTTTTAAAAATATGACGCCACACGGCAAAAACGTGCTAACAGCACTCTCTTATTAGCATATGCCAAAACTTGGCTCGATCCCAAGTCACGTAAGCCGGACAACTGGTGAGTTGGCTGTTGAATCTATGTACGTCCATCAAGTTACGTACACCGGACATCTGGCTAGTTTCAGTTAAAACTTGGCTTGTTTCCAAGTCATGTAGGCCGGACACCTGGTGAATTGACCCAATAGTCTGTCGGATGATCCAATCAGCGCATTCCTGAATCCCTCTATCGGTGTTGATGAATTGTTCATAGCTTTTTTCTTTTCAATTCGTTTTTAACTTCGGAGTGGACAGGTTGATCTTGGAACTTGAGCTAAGCCAGATGATAAAATGAGTGGTTATCAGTGATCTTTATCAATACTGGATAAATATAAACACACCCCTTGTATAAGAGCAAAACGAGACGCTCAAGTTTGTCGTTAGCTTGATTTTAAGGGGCAAATTAAATAGTTTCTTTCAATGTTCTTATGCGTAAACATGTCTTTAAGGAATAAAAGGATTTGGTCCTTTTTGAATTTATTGAAATGGTATACCACACTTGGGTGTAGAAACATTTACATTAAAATAGGTATACAATTGAATATTAAAGGTAATACTGTAGCGATACAAATAAAATCTTTTAATATATTTAAATATGTAGCTATCATCCATGTTGTTTACATTCTGCTAAAACTATAATATATTTAAATGTGGCTACTAACTTGTATATTGGTCTCAGAAACCATATTATATTGAAATTTTGATAACTATAAAGGAAAAAGGTATTTAACAACTTAATTACATTGGTTTGAATGGCAAATTTTGTGCAGTAGGCTTACGTTCAAACGATCATTTAGGTTATATGCTCCTAGGAAGTATTATTATATACTGATTTTTGTATGAACTCTGTTCCTGAAGGAATTATTTCTTACCAGAATACTACTGTATAGTGGTATTTTGATAGGATAATTGGTTTTCTAGTACGATACCAGGAAGTCCCTACTGGAAGGTCTCTTATCGCACCTACATACTGCTATATGATAGGATTCTGGTACGTAACAAGACCTTCCAAAACGAGCTTCTTTACAAAATCTTGGTATTTATTAGCCTACATTAACTTATTTTAAGAAACAAGTTTCGAGTTTGTATTATAGTTATACTGTTAAAACATTTTACTAACACATTTATTTATTTTAACTATTATCTACATAGATATATTTAATATATTCATGCCTAATGTCCACAACAGCTGGATGAAAGACTTCGCCCAGAACACGACAGGAGTAAACCAACCGCAAGGATTATAGATTTGAGCCACAATTGAGAGAACGTTATGCTTTGTATGCTTGTGAGCTTCTCCTGTCACTTTAATCCGATAGAGGTTGTCATAGTCAGGTGTCCACTGGAGCCCAAAAATGCTGAACAATGGTTGTTCTGGTGTCCAAAAATAGAGGGAGGTTTCTCTATGCTTCTGTGGCACTAAATAAAAAAGTTGAGTCATATTACTCGACCATTTTCGTAATTCAAAGCCTCCTAGTTTTAACAGCTTGGTAAGTTCATCTTGGAGAAGAAGCGCATCTTCTATGGTGTCTTCTCCACAAACAGCATCATCTACAAAAATTTATGTTTGTAAGACTTTGGATGCACGTGGGTAGTTGTGTCCTTTATCCTTAACCAACTGGCGGAGAGTTATTAATGCAAGATACGGGGATGAGGTAATTCCTTACGTGACAGTGCTGAGTTGGTGGACAGTAAGAGGTGTGCTGCGGGACTGTCACGCCAGTAAATCAATTGGTACGTTTGATCACCAGGGTGAATCAGGATCTGTCGGTTCATCTGTATAATATCACACGAGGAGACTATGTGGGGGTGACGAAAGTGAGTGAGCAAATCACAGATTTCATTTTGAAGTTCAAGCCCAGGTAATAAAACCTGATTTAACGAAATTGAGTTGGAGGTGCGGGCGCCAGCATCGAAAACAACCCTTAGCTTAGTTGTGGACGAGGTTGATTTCATGACTCCATGGTGGGGCAGGAAGTAGTGTGGTGAGTTAATATCTGGAGGTGATTGGCATTAAGTCCTGTTGTCATCCCCAACTGCGTATTTTCGGGTGTAGCGGGTTGCATCATTCCAAGTGCAGTCTCCTGGTGACGTTGGTGGCTAGGCACCGGTCCCATGGGTGGGCTTTGTCAGAGCGGCTGATGTATACCATCTCGTGGAACAGCGATGACGAGGACCAGCCGATGGTGAGAGTTGAGGGGTATAAGTAGGGAGTCCCAGCAACACGTGTGTCGCGGTGGCTGGTAGGAAGTAGTCCCGGCAACGTAAGTCACTGTGGGAGGTA
>CABEEJ010009615.1:0-17675 GCA_901482245.1 Timema douglasi
GGATATTATTGGAGGAGTTTCCTCTACATTTTCGCTCGGTATAGAATGAATCACGTGCTCCCATTGTGATTATTGTGTGTAAGCGCTGCCGGTCGTCTGTTGAAGTTTTTATTTTTAAGGTATGTTGTTAACATTTAACAAAACAGTACCTATCAACAAATTAAAATTTCCTTTTCCTCCATACTGGCAGTAAGACCAAGCATATATAGATCTTCATCTGATGACGTAGTACTGTCACTCAGCTTAGTATTAATTTCATTCGCAGTTGAGTCACTATTAAGAGTGTCGTGCATCACATGCAACCAACTCTGTGGTACAGTCGGCTACAAATAGTAAATTTACACGGACACTATTGCACGTGGATCATTTCTGATTAAGTCGGTGACCTGGTGATCTAGGTGTAAGGTGTCAGACTTCTGTGCTAGGTGCCGGGGTTCAATCCTCGGTCTCGGAACAGATTTATCTAATTACCAAACCCTTCCTTCACCTCTGACAAAACGTGTATTAATCACAACTCGTGAATGTGGGGAGTGCCAGGCCTCCACCGTGGTTCGGATCTCACGTTAAACTGTAGGTCCTCCATTTCATTTCACAATCACCCTACCAATTCACATTAGCGCAAGTGCGTATAAACCGAACGGGTAGTAAGACGTGGTGCTAGTAATAATAATAATAATGATAATAATAATGATAATTTCTGATTATTCGGGGTTCAATCCTTGGTTTCGGCAAAGATTTATCTGATTACCAAACCCTTCCTCCACCTCTGACAAGACGTGTATTAATCACAACTTGTGAATGTGGGGAATGCCAGGCCTACCACCGTGGTTCGGATTCCACGTTAAGCTGTAGGTCCTCTATCTCATCTCACAATAACCCTACCATTACACATTAGCGTAAGTGCGTATAACCCGAATGTGTAGTAAGACGCGGTGCTAATAATAATAATAATAATAATAATAATAATAATAATTTTTTATTAAACATTAATGGAGAGTTAATAGAAGTTCCTAATACTGAACATTGTTGAAATATTAAATATTATTTGGATAAAATTTGCATTGAGAAGGCCGTTTTTTGACCATTTTAGAATATCTTCACAGATAAGCATTTTCTACAAATCTTCATTCTGTCATAACAGGGACATACTGTAGTTATTAACAAGAAACTTTGTCCTCCATCGTCACCACGGAAAATATCTAGTAATCATTCAAATACGAATGCACTGCACACAGTTCTGACATATCGTAGTGTTTTCTTTTCCCTTTTACTCCCATACCTCGCGTAGGCCGGGAGATGAGTTGGGCCTGCTATGATGGACAATCTTAATAAAACAACATACTTAAGCAATGCTAAGCTCTGTACCGTAGTGACTGTGGCCTGCGGTGCGGTGTACGAGTTCACAGCCTTTGCCGCGAGAACTTTTCTTTGCCTCGCCGTGCTCTAATGGGCGGACACCCCCTGGAACGACTCTCTCATCGCCGCGCCTCAGTGGCAGAGCGCCTTTACTGGACAGTGTCTCAACGAACGGAATCTTATTTTGTGTGCGCCGCGTACTACTATCTTTCCGGGTTATCGGCGTTTTAATTACACTGGTATATTATTATTATTATTATTATTAGCAACGCGTCTTACTACCCGTTCGGGTTATACGCTTTAAGTACTAATTACGCTAATGGATTAGGAATTGGGAAGGTTGAATTAGATGAAGTGAACCCGCATTTGCGTGGAGAGGGAGTGGAAAACCATTTAGGAAAAACCACCCCCAGTTCACCCGACCGAGATTTGAACCACGATCTCCCCGTCCTCAGCGGTTGAGCTCAACACGACTAGCGCGTTAGCCAACTACGCCACCGAGGCGGGTAAGGGAAGATATAATTGATCGAAAATGTACAAGAATTCGAGGGGATTGAGAAAATAGTGGAAAAAAATATTGCTAAATGGTATTCAAACCTGATTCTGATAACTAGAAGAGCTACTAGATCTATTTATACGTACTCATACGTCAAGTCATGTGATCTTCAGCTGCCACTTTTTTAAATACAATCAATATAATATCTTTATAATAATAGTAATAATACAATAAAATGTCATCAATAGAGACAGCAAAGAAAATATGTTTGTATTTTCTAAAAGGTGACTAGAAAATGTTCATTTGTAAGGAAATCAAGGGGTACATCTCATGGGAAAAGAATTTTAAAAATGTAAGTGATTAACAGAGTTGCCTACTTTATGACGTGGCGGTAAGTCAATATAAGCTTGCCCAGGTTAATATAGTTAGGTTTTATCAAGCGCGTTTTAAAATGTATAACATTGAAATAAAGCTACAAATTCTTAAATAATTATAAGAATAGTCTTTCATTCTCACAAAAAATATTATATTTCTTATCTTGAAGGGTTTTCTTTTAAACGCAACTTTTTAAAATCTTCTTTTGATTAGAATGTTTAGTTTATTCACGAGTCTGACACCTCAGCTCAGTCGGTAGTGTGTCTGTCTACTGAGCTAAATGTCCTGGGTTCGATTCACGGTATGGCCGAAAAATTTGTCACTGGTGAAATGTGAGTTTGCCATTTCACAGTGATGAATTAATGGCCGTGGGACTAGATGTTGTCCTAGTCTTAAATTAGATTATATGGCGTATGAATCTACGACAGGCCTAGCAAGCAGGTAGTGGAAAATATAAGGTTTGAATAAAAATAAGCTGAAAACAGTAATGGACGTAAAGTTATGTTTAATCATGAAAATGGGTAGCAAGAACCTTCCTGCCAAGGTGTGGATTAAGAAAGTCTGTGGAATAATGTGTTTTTATAGTATAGGAAAATTTGAAAGATTAATTTTGAAAAGCAATTTTATTTAATGCTGTCCGAGCGCAAATAAATAGAGTGAGTGTTTATATTCGTAAGCGGAAGATAAAAGTTTTCGCAAGGTTAACTGATCATTTTCTTCCCTCTCTTTCTATTTCATACATCGGCATCTAAGAGTTAAGTAAGTCAAACAAGATGCAACCAACCTTGTAAAATAGATAAAAATTCACCAAGTGTGTAGCGTCTACGCGATTATCTTATCTCGAGCTTTATATTTCATATTTAATTACATCTTTTGTCTTTGGTCATATCTTTCCCTCTTTGCAGATTCATATTACGCATGACCCGTTGTAATTTAAATAGCGATATTAACATTAGTGGCGCCTCCTTAGCTTACAACGCGGTGTCCATGTAAAAGTGGTTCAAGTCTGAAACAATATATACATTTAATATTAATTTTATTAGTATATTTAAAACAGTTTTTGTATGGATGTGCTGTGTGCATCGCGTTTTATGACCCATTTGGGTTGGATTTCAATCCACACTAATGGGTAAGGATTATTCAGATAGAATTTAGATGAATTTTATCTGAATTTGTGCGGAAGGAGTGTGAGAAACCATTTAGTAAAAACCACTCTCAATACACCCGACTTCGGTAGGCCTACGAGCCCTGATCACCCCGTCATCGAAGAGCCAGTCTATTACTAGATTGACGCCTTAGATCACGTGTTCACCGAAGCTGTTTTAAGATCGCTATTGTTATTGACTTAATCTGAGGGATGAGGATGGCAGTTTATAAGAAGTGCATCAGCATTAGCTTATATAAGGTATGTAGAAAACCTAGTCACATGAGGTAAACCACTGAAATAAATTACTAGGCTGTTATTCAAGATTAATACCTTGACCCGGGTGAACATCGGCACGTTTGTTTTATTATTAATATTTTTAACACAACGACTGCTAACGACTTAGTTAAACTACATTGCCTACCTATGCCGTCACGTAAAGTCAAGTTTAGGTTTTCCCATGTTCGTGTATTATCATTTTATTCGTCTTAATTCAAAAAATACATTGAAACAAAAACCATAAATTCATAAACGAGTTTAAAAACATCCTTACAGTGTCACAAAATTAATTGTTAATCTTTATGAGGGTTTTTATTGTTTTTTCAATAGTCTACAACTCAGGTTATTTGGTTTATTCACGGAAATGTCCAGTAGGAGTTTTCCTGCCAGGAGATAGATTAAAAAAAATCAATGGAAGCAAATATAGGCTATATCTAGAATAGGAAACACGGGAAAGTGTATTTTGAGATGTAAATCAATTCTGTCCAGACGTAAATAGTAGAGTGGGTGTTTACACTCGTCAGTGGAATATAGAAAATACTATCAGCAGGTAAACAAGAGGCCACGCAGTGTGAGCGACTCATTTTATTTCCTAATTTTATAATTATTCCTTTGACCTCTAGGTGTGATAATGCTTAAGTGTGTCAAGTTACAAGATACAACGCGATTCACAAAATAGCATCAAATTCACTAAGCAGGCAATGTCCTTGAGAGGTGTGAGTTCTAAACATAAATTATTGGTATCAGCGTTGAGAAAGGATGGAGAAATTATGCACAGAAATACATTCTATGATCATCCGGTTGAGAACTAGGAGCCCAACACCATGGACCACTTAGCCACCACTGCGGTTATTATTATTAGAATTTTGGGTTATACTCACTTAAGATAATGTGTAAATGGAGGTCCTACAGTTTAACGTGGGATCCGAACCACGGTGGAGGTCTGGCATTCCACACATTCACAAGTGGTGATTAATACACTTCTTGTCAGAGGTTAAGGGAGGGTTTGGTAATCAGATAAATCTGTGCTGGGATCGAGGATTGAACCCTGGACCACATCACAGAAGTCCGACACCTTACCCCTAGACCTCCAGGTCACCTACACTGCGGTTTATATCTAAGCTAAAATTTGTAAATATCTATTCGAAAAATGTCACTGACATGTCGATCAACATACGGTCCAACCCGATTTGATGTTCACATGGTCTAACGCGATACTCTCGTGTTGGAATAGACTACCGATGACAGGGAGATCGAAGTTCGAATCTCATTAGGGTGCACTAAGGGTGGGTTTTTTTTCAAAATGGTTTTACAATATATCTCTTCGAAAATGTGGTTACACTTCCCTTTAAATATAATATTTCTGTGCCCTAAAACCATTAGCGTAGTTAGTACATAGGCGTACAACACCAAAAAACAAAGTTAACAAAGTATTTTAAGAAAACATACGGTCTACTTGACTGAAAGTTGAAATGATCATTTATGTTGATCAAAACTTGAATTAGTATTCAAGAGTGGATGGCTCAAATGCAAATTAAAGGATTTAGGATTAAAAAAGAAGAAGAGTGAGGGATGGATTAAACAGAGTAAGGATGAAAAATATTGACGCAATAAGTGGGGGACAAAGGGAAGTTATATAAATAAATGTTGGCTCGTCTGGGGGACTTAACCCCTTGTACCACCCACAAGGACGAAATAAGCACTATGTCTCGTTGAACAATGTGAACGTAAAAAAAGGAGGAAAATAAAATAGAATATATTCCAAAGGCTGTAAAGTAGCGGGATCACGAAGAATAAGAAAACGAGAAGAAAGTGTAGATGCAGTAGAAATGAGATGGGATCTCAAGGATACGAATAAAACTAAAGAGGAATGGAAATAGAGCTGTCAGAGGCGTAATGAGTACGAAAGGAGAGGGGGAGTTTTCCACTCTCAGATGCCCCCCTCAACGTTCTGTTACGATTTTTTTTAAAGAAGGGAATAAGGGGGAGAGAAAGACGAAGGGTGTTTTCAACATTTTGATAGTTTTATTGGAAATTAACCCTTGTTTTTATCCGGCTCAGCTGAGTCCTGTTGTGACTAAAAGTGGTGTGTCGCAGATGTTGGATGTTCTAGGAGATGGGGAGGGAGAAGGAGGAGAGGTAGATGCTCAGAAGGAGTCAGGGTCCTTCTCAACTTTCAAAGAGGTGAGCTATCAACTCTAGTTAAGAAGCTTTCCAAAGTTTCTTTTCTTTAACTATGCTGATTAGGCTTAATGTTGTGAAAAGTACATGTTTGTTTTTCTAGTTAGATTGGTTGTAAACAAAAATAAGGGTAGTTACCTCAAATTACTATTTTTTTAAAGCACCGCGTCTTTCTACCTGTTCAGGTTATACTCATATTTACTAATTGCTCTATTTGGGTAGAAATGAGGGAGGAAGCATTTTAAAAGTAGTATACCCACATAGTAAAATCCACCCTCAGTAGATCTGACTGGGATTTGAACCCCGATCTCTCTGTCTTTAGAAGGCCAATCCAACACGAGAGTAACGCCTTAGAACATTCAGCCACTGAAGTAGGTTACATTTATATTAATTACTCTTGTGGAAAAGGGTCGAAGAAGTTGAGTTTTGGAGATGTACCAGCATTTACGTCGTGGGACCTTGTTGGGGGAAAAAGCTACCCCCGGTACACTCAACCAAGACTGTAACCTGGACAGATGCAAATACAACTGTTGGTTTGAAAGAATAAGTACCCATTTTTACTTTATCTCGACACGTCGGAGAGAAAGTATTGTGATTGTCACAAAAATCGGAATCGATATTTTGATAAATGTCGACGTTTCTGTAAT
Source organism: Timema douglasi (assembly GCA_901482245.1). Lineage (NCBI taxonomy): Eukaryota > Metazoa > Arthropoda > Insecta > Phasmatodea > Timematidae > Timema > Timema douglasi. Next base: position 6,479 of record CABEEJ010009615.1, read on the forward strand.
GATATTGGTTTGGATTAATCTAAATTATGTAAAAAGTCATGGATGAAGGTAGTTTCTATTTAAAAGTAATGTATGTAGAGTAGACTTTTAAGATTAATCCATGAAGAAACACGTGCTTCTCAGAAACAATGTGAAAAGGATTTCACCACTAAAATATATTTTTATACCATCTTTCCTGTTAAAAGAATAACTGCGTCAATTCCTGTTAAGAGGAACAACTTCGCAGTAGGGCCTATTTGGCAGAAGACGCATATTCCTTACACCACTAAGAAGCTAGCCTTCACAAAACCTGTCGCCAGGACTCTTTTTATTAGATAGATTTTACACTTTTGATGAGGGGAGGAAAAGGCAAGAGGTATGTCATATATAAACCATTGTGCGTATGTTTAAGGCATCTCCGGGATCCAAACATCTACACCGGGAGATCCCGCTCACGCATAAGTCAGTCTAACACAGTATAAAATAACATACATTAATATCACAAGTGTGCAGTAATATAAAACATATAATTGGAATATGTATAAGTAATTAACAGATGTTATTTAAATAAACCGTGTGTGAATAAACAGCCATCAACAGTTCTCTTTCTTCAATTTTATTAATATTTCCTGTTAAAAGAATAACTGCGTCAATTCCTGTTAAGAGGAACAACTTCGCAGTAGGGCCTATTTGGCAGAAGACGCATATTCCTTACACCACTAAGAAGCTAGCCTTCACAAAACCTGTCGCCAGGACTCTTTTTATTAGATAGATTTTACACTTTTGATGAGGGGAGGAAAAGGCAAGAGGTATGTCATATATAAACCATTGTGCGTATGTTTAAGGCATCTCCGGGATCCAAACATCTACACCGGGAGATCCCGCTCACGCATAAGTCAGTCTAACACAGTATAAAATAACATACATTAATATCACAAGTGTGCAGTAATATAAAACATATAATTGGAATATGTATAAGTAATTAACAGATGTTATTTAAATAAACCGTGTGTGAATAAACAGCCATCAACAGTTCTCTTTCTTCAATTTTATTAATATATCGATTTAATTAGTGCCCGAACATGGAGCTATAGACAGCTAGTTAAACGGTATCTTTGCCGTACAGTGATGATAGGCGCTCGATCACGGAGCTTTAGACAACCTAAACATCATCACAGCATTATTTTATCAGGGAATTAATCCGTAGTGTTACAATTGACGCCCAAAGCGTGGCTCCATAATTCAATAGTGTTACATTTCATGACCCACTAAAACCGAAAAGGTGGTTTTCGCGATGCCGTCTGTCTGTCTGCACCTCGGGCTAGAACCTAAACCATTTTACTGATTGGGCTAAAACTTTGTATCTGGGGTTTAATTAAGTTCCCCCCGAGGAATTTTTGGAATTAGATATCTAATTATAAATTTAAGGGTAGCTTACTGAAGGGCTAAAAGATTGATTTTCTCAAAACCCACTTTAGCGATTTTGATTACATTTTATATGTAGACATTGTTTATCATTATAAACAGATGAAAAATTCACACTTTCTCGTAAAAATGACTTTAAGGGTACTTTACATGGGGAAATTTTTCAAATTTTGATAATTTTCCTACAACAATTTGAATTACGAAATAACTTATCATTGTAAATTTGTAGCACTATTAAAGATTTTAAAAAATCAATATAGTTTTACAAAATCAATAATTTTTGAGCTTTAAGGAAATACATATAGTTTTTAATTCAGATCTTTGAAAATGAATTTTATTCTAATGCTCTTTGGTGGACAAAGATGTTTCTCTTTTCTCAATTTTTCTGTAGCAGTGTTCCCACAGTGGACCCATGGCTTTTTTGGTGCTGAGTGACAGCTCACAGCTGACAGTTGACGGCTTTGAAAAGTTACCAACCCAAATTATGTATCCCTACGCTGAACCATATGATCTGAAAAAACATGTGTTTAGCAGCTGTCACTTCTGACATTCAAAATTTAGGTGTATACCTAAATTTTGACTGTCAGAAGTCAGTTGTGAACTGTCAGTCAGTACCAAAGAAGCCATGAAGCTACTCTAGTCACTAATGCCATAGAGTAAGTAACAGTGTATATTATTTCATTCATGAACTTTGGTGTAGTATTCTTACAACAATGTATAGACCTATTATTTCGTTACACAAATCTTACGAGTTTTTATTAAGTGTATATTTTAAGATGAAAATGGTAAAAAGTTTGTTCTGTGCACCGTTCCATTTATTTCAAAGGAATATTATTTATTAGGCCTTTGTTTGAAAAAATTGACAAAAAATATTATTATTAGAAACTGTCATAAAGTATTGGTGTGTATCGCTCGGCCCATACGTGTATGTATGTATATATGCCTATGTGATAGGGTAGAGGCAGGTTAAATTAAGATTGACTGTACCCGCATTCGTGTGGAGTGAGAACATAAAAGAATTTAGAAAAAAAACACCTCAGAACATCCGACCGTGATTTGAACCACAATTTTCCCGTCATGAGTAGTCCAGTCTATTGTGAGAGTGATGCCATGACCCATGTGACCACCGAAACGGGTTTGGCGTATCTTATTTCATGACTTGCGACTGAACGTTTCCTGTGTCTCCCATCCTCCGTCAGGACCTTGGCAGTGTTAGCCTTGTGACCTTTCGGGCCCTCGTAGGGGGTGGTGGGGGTAGCAATGTTCCTCCCTTACAAACAGCACGTCATACAATGTCATTAATTGCCCCTGTAATTGGACTGCACCGCAATGTTTGTCGACAGTAGTTTCGAGCGGGATATTACGACTGGTGGAGTGGTGGAAATGTACACCAAATTAGTTTGCGTGACCCCTTGCCCTCGAGAAATAACAATTATCGATTTTTATTTTTAGCACCGCGTCTTACTACCTGTTCAAGTTATACGCTTATGTACTGATTACACTAATGGTTTTAGGGATTAGGGAGGTTATATTTATAGGAAGTGTACCCAAATTCACGTGGAGGGAGAGTGGAAAACCATTTTGGAAAATCACCCTTAGTCCACTCGACCAAGATTCAAACCTCGCTCTTCCCGTCATTGACAATCTAGTTTACTGAGAAAGTAGTGCATTAAACCACGCGGCCACAGAAGTGGGTAACCTTTGAAAATTAACAAGACACCAATGTATAGACTAAAAAGATATCTGTATTTTAGGTGAATAAGTCATACATCATCTTTATTAAATTTTGATGTGAAAGGAGTTCATCTTTAGTCCTATTTTATAAGGTCGAACGTCCTACGCATTAGCTCAATCAGTAGCGTGTCTTTTGTAGTGAGCAAAGGGTTACATGTTCGATTTCTTGCATGGCCGAAATAATTTATCGTTTGAGAAATGTGGGGTTTCCCTCCCAAAGTGATAAATTAACGGTTGGGGGCTGGATACTGTGTCTCTTCTAGATTAAATTTAGTGTACAAGTCATCTGCTGATATGATCCGTTGGTTCAGAAAGTGCGGTTAAATATCTCAAATAAATGAAAAATGAAAAAAAAAAAAAATTGCAAATCTTTTAGAAAATACAAAATCTTTTCGTTTAACATTGATAACATTTTAATACTATCATTTGTGGTATTTTATCGGTATTGATAATATCTATCAAATGTGACAGCTGTAGATCACATGACTTGACGTATGAATACGTGGATATATATCTATCGATTTTTATAACTAGCATATAAGGTTATTTCTATAAAAATTTAACTTGAACTTTAGTTCAAAAGACGGAAATCATGTACGTGTTGATCAAGCAGTATAAAACAGATTTTCACTATAGTTTGTTTTTTATGCACATTTCACATCTTACAATACACGGAACATTGCGTTGATAAATAGATAGCTGGGGATGATTTTCAATATTTGGTTCATTCCCCTTTCACACTATTATTATTATTATTATTATTATTATTATTATTATTATTATTAGCACCGCGTCTTACTACCCGTTCGGGTTGTACGACACTTACGCTAATGTGTAATGGTAGGGTAATTGTGAAATGAAATGAAGGACCTACAGTTTAACGTGGAATCCGAACCACGGTGGAGGCCTGGCATCCCTTTCACACTAACGTGGGTGCACTTCTTCTCTTTATACTTTATCACACATACCCCATTTATACAGCCGTAAATAAATGAATGGAGCTTAGCCAGGGCTGGCGAAAGGGTTTTATGAGTTCCCAGGCGAGACTTAAAATGTTCGCCCCCATTATATTCTGTGTAATATAAATAAACCTCAGCCCCTTAGTGGCGTTAAATAGTAATAGTTTGGTGCCAAAACACCAGACAAAAAAAAAAGATATGGATAAATAAGATATAAGTGGCAACCGTTCCATCCCCCTTTCCCCTCATAATCAATGTGTTCAGAATATTATCCCATCTTCCCTTAATTTTCTCCTAATTTTTTCTGAAGCATTGAATCTTATTTTATTTAGCACCACGTCTGACTACGCTTACGCAGTGTGTGGAAAACCATCCTCAATACACCAGACTGAGATTCAAACCCCGATCTCCCCATTACTGGCAGTCTAGTCTAACACGAGAGTAGCGCGTTATACCACGCGGCCACTGAAGCGGATAGTGTTTAGTTAAAAATCAAAGTGATTCGTCCGACAAAACTACCCCGAATGTCATAAAACCATAAACACTTATTAAGTTGCTAACCAATCTTTAAAAAAAATACACGCTGAGTGGATGAGTGTGGATCGAGTGACAAAGCAAATATATGAAGGTAGAGTCTGTGGATCAAAACAAATAGGTGGGCCATGTAAGACATGGCTAAATGTGGTAGGCGAATGTGCAAAAATGAGAAACATTAAGAGTTTTAAAAATAAAAGAGCATGCATGACTCGGTGTATGGATGTTGTTGAAGTGGAGGAAGTGGAGGAAGTATGCCAGGATAGGGATTGAGCTATATACACAGTGTATTGCCTACCCCGTAGAGGAACAGAGTGTTTAGGTTTGTATGCATCTATAAGATGAAACATTTAAAATGTATTTCTTTATTTATAAATAATTATTGACGTATTTAATTTATCTTATTATTTTTCTAAAAAAAAATAATGCATTTTGTTGAAATTTGCCTCTGGGACCTGCGTTTATCAACAAATATCCAAGTGCCACTAACATTAAATCAAGTAAATTTATGTATTAAATAAAATACAATAATTAAACCAAATATAATTGCGTGTTGAGCTAAAAATCTAATAGTTTTGTATTATTTGTTGAACATTTTCCCGCTATATCATACAAGTGTTTGGAAGCTAATGACCACTCACCCCAACTAGCTCGTATTTATAGCTGTTTGGGCTAATAATTGTAACATAGCTGGCGGGGTAAGGATGAGAAAGGTAAAATCGATACTTAAATTACCCGCGCTCGCGTATAAGGAGAGTGGGAAATAGTTTAGGAAATATTAACCTTAGTACACCCGGCCGGGTTCCGATACTCTACCTTCGTGTCACCGGTGAAACCAAACTAGACGAGACTGACGTCTAGTACACTTCACCACCGATGTGGGTGTAAACTAAAATGTAAAAAAATCATTTTATAAAATTAAAATATATTTTTTATGATTTAAATGATTTTTTATCAAACTACAAAGGATAGCTATAATTATTATTCTCCTAAAATGTAAATGATTTCCTCGAGGTAAAATTCAAATTATCAACTAGGTGGTCTTTTTAACCGAATTAAGATCTTCTTCATGTGCTCTCTGAATTATTCATAAACGCAATTCCCAAGCTAGCAGGTAGACAATAGTCAGCTCTCAGCTCAGTGGGCTTAATGCCAAATGATTCAGGGGTGTTACAAATGTTTCAGGGCTATAGACAAGTTATACACCAGATATACAGCCTTCAGTTTAAAATGGCCACGTTTTTTGGGACAGCTTGATTCTTTCAACACGTGGATTGCTGCGCGCTATCTCAAGTGACAAAATCTCTAAAATTTAGGCATTAAAAAACCAATTCATTATAAATACGGAAATATGGTTTTACTACAAAGAAAACAAAAATAATTTGTCTCTTAGGGTCAATCAACCAGCCTTCACAAAGCTAGGTTTAGGTAGCAACCTCACTTCCTTCTCATAAACCAACTATACAAACTATCTTACTCAGAATATAAATTACAAATAAAAGGTAGAAAACAATAGTCCTTTTTTGTGTCAACTTAAAAGAATGTTTGCAAATTGTCTGATTGTAAAGAATTTTCAAATACCGTCGGTTCGTCTCCCTTTGGGTGGCAGGTAAACTTGCTCTCCAGCTTGTAGGCTTTACATCAAACGATTTGAAAGTGAGTTGTTTAAATATGTTTCACTTGGAGGTGCTGTTATCACTGAAGATTACAACTAGCGGTCTCCAGAGCCCAAGGATTGAACTTGTCTCAAGGAGAGCATATTTAAGAATCAAATATCCAAAGCTATTATTTATGCTATTTAGAGAGGAGTTCTCCATCTAGATATCATATTCCGAAAATTGAAAAATTACACCTGGACACGGGTTTGATCCTAGTGTCCAGGTGCTATTTTTCAATTTTCAGAATCAAGGAGAGCAGCAAAACTCCTGTAGAGGCTATGTTATCTGTTGTTTAATTACCTATGTCCAGGCACGCACTATAAGACTGGGAGTTTGATCCATAGGACGAGTGTTTAAGAAAGCCTCAGATACAGTGGTTTCGGCAGTGTTTGACCCCCAGACCCCCCCCCCCTTTTTTTTGTCACCAAAACCATTTTGATAGCTTGGTAGTCTACAATCATTCAACACCTAGACTTCTTTTTTTCACAGAGTCATATTAGTCATCTGGGCTATAGGCGTTTAATTACATAGTAGGTTGGGTTTAATCTAGATTAAATGTACCCTTATTTGCGTAAATGGAGAGAAGACAACTGTTTAAAAATCAAATTCCCTCTATACCTCCCTCCCCAAAGTTAAGGTTACCATATTCATGTTCTGCCATAAGAGTACATTATAAAAATTGTGACCGGACGTGGGGGATCAATTTTTTCTCACATTTTTTCCCACATTTTTTCCCACATTTTTTCCACACCATCTGAAAAATCCCATGTACTAGGGGAGTTTAAAATAATGTAGTGGTTTCTCGTTGACTTAGAAACTGAATTTCTATGAGTGAGTCTTCCAATTTCGCCGAGAAAAATATTTACACTTACCTTCCAGGGTTTTTTTTATGTCAAAATTGACACAGGACCAACGGCTTTACTTCCCCTCCGGAGAAAGTTGTGCTACGGATTTTTATCTACCAAGAAAAATCCATCAACCTCAGCTGGGTTTGAACCAACTAATAATGGGTCCTAAGGCGATCACCATACCACAATACCACCAAGGATGACAATCTAATCTTATAATTTCAAAATACTAATGTATAACAAATTAAAAGCTCTTTATTTAAATGTAACTTTTTTTGGACATTTAATAATAATTTTGTACGTATTGAAACAAAAATTAAAAAGATCTTACTATGCATACAAAACTTTTTCACTAAATGGAAGTTTCGCCTCTAATGGGGTAATATATCACCGTCCCAGTAATGTCGCAACTTTTTATTTTTATGAACAAAGAAAAATGTTGGTCTAATTTCGGTTTCATTTTAACTTATTTTGTTCACTTTGTTTAGGGTTTAATTTTTTTATCTTTTACAAAACATCTCGTGGAAATATTACGTTATTATTATTATTATTAATATCATAGCCGGTGACCTGGTGGTCTAGGGGTAAGGTGTCAGACTTCTATGCTGGCGGCCGGGGTTCAATCCTCGGTCCCGGCAAAGATTTTTCTGATTACCTAACCCTTCCTTCACCTCTGACAAGACATCTTGTGAATGTGGGGAACGCCAGGCCTCCACCGTGGTTCGGATTCCACGTTAAGCTGTAGGTTCTCCATTTCATCTCACAATCACTCTACCATTACACATTAGCGTAAGTGCGTATAACCCGAACGGGTAGTAAGACGCGGTGCTAATAATAATAATAATAATAATATCATAGCCAGATTGTCTAAAGTGAACGCTTTAAACATACAGATATATCATAGCATGACCTACAAACTAAGTAAAAACTAGAGTAAAGTGTATAACACTACGCATATAATCCGAACGCCTAAATATTTACCTATTGAAACCCATAAGGAAATGGTATATATCATCATTAACACAGCCAGGAGTCGAACCAAACTATTCTAGTATGATAGTCAATCATTTTAACAGTATAACCACGGGGAGCACCAAAGTCTTTTTAAGGCTATGGTTGTATAATATAGATTTATTTTCATCTTTATACTGTTATACTGATATAAATAATTAAAACCTGCAAAAGTAAATAAGGTAACATATTTTAATTAAAAAAATACAAGATCTTCATAAATTACTCACCTCATTTAAATGCTTACACATTCTTTATTTGATTAGCTATCTTAGAATTGTCTACAGTAATTAATAACAAAGCTCAAGATATTTTATTTTTAATTAATTAGACTACAATGGCTTATCCAATACTTAAATAAACCAGATAGCTAATAAAATAAATTTATTGAGGCTTATAATGGGCTAGATTATTTATGGATATTCTTTTTTAAAAAGATTAGTAAATATTGTTATTTAGTAAAAAAAGATTACAGCAGTTTGAATATGATCAATGAATATTGTAATTATTTTCAAAAAATGTGAGAGCCTTTATCTTGATAGTTGTAATCACACCTAAATTAATTTATATTTTATGTATTATATATATTTAACAACAATATTGAACTAAACCAATTCATATTTAACGGGATAATTTAGTGAATGACATTTAGATTCTTATTTACAATTGCTCATGAATCGTCAAAATGTGTAATTTTCAAACTATCTTTTGACTTTTTCCCGTTTTAGTTCTTGTTTAATTTTTCCAAATGAAAAAACCTTGGTTTTAACTGAACAACTGTTTCTATTGTAAAATAATTACGTAAATGTTACGACTCAGTCAAATATATATCATAATTTAGCACTGCGTCTCACTATCATTCAAGCTATACGATTATGTACTAATTACTTAAATGTGTTAAAGATGAAAAAGTTGAATCTAGAATAAATGTACACGAATTTGCATGGAGAGAGTATAAGCATTTAGGCAAACTCATTCTCAGTATATACAACTGAGATTCGAACCCTAATCTCCACGTCATCGGCAGTAAAATCTTATGTGAGAATTATGCCTTAGGAGCGTTCATCATAGCGGTCCCAATTCGGCTCCCGGCTCGCGCGAGGTTTGGGAGTAAAAGGGAAAAGAAAACATCTACGATATGTCAGAAATGTGTGTAGTGCATTCGTATTTGAATGATTACTCGACATTTTCCGCGGTGACGATGGGGGACAAAGCGACAAAGTTTCTTGTTAATAACTACAGCATGTCCCTATTATAATAGAAAGAAGATTTGTGCATAGTGCTTATCTGTGAAGCCATTCTAAAATGGTCAAAAACGGCCTTTTCATTGTGTTTACTATACAAATATAATTTAATATATCAACAATTTTCAGTATTAGGAACTTCTATTAACTCTTTATCTCCATTAATATTTAATCAGAAATGATCCACGTGCAATAGTGTTGGTGTGAATTTACGATAGCTAATCAACTGTGTCATGGTGTTGATTGACATGTAATAACGCTCTTAAACCAGCGATTTTCAACTCATTGCTCACTGCACAAGACGCTAAAATGGCCAAGGAACACCATCAGTTTTTTTAAGAGATTTTATCTCTTAAAAAATGAATAGGGGTGGTAACTAAATGAGTAGTAGATTATGTTTAAAAGTTCAATACCTAAAATTATAATAATTGTGCTATTTTTAAAAATATTGTTGATCATAGATTTTAAAAGATTTATTTTTACTACGCAAATGTTTTATCACTTCTTTTTTATACTACCCCAAACTCCCACGACACACTGGTTGAAAAACGCTGCCCATTTTTTGACCATCCGACCACCAAAGAATTATGTTAAATAAAAGAGTTTATCAGCCGCTTCGGTGGCCAAATGATTTAAGGCGTCATTCTCGTGTTAGACTGGCCTCCCGATGATGGGAGATTAAAGTTTTAATACCAGTCGGGTTTATTGTGGGTGGTTTTCCCTAAATTATTTCCCACTCTCCTTCCAGGCAAATACGAGTATATTACTTCTAAAATGCTTCCTTCCTCAGTTATATCCCATTATAGTAATTATCATACATGTGTACAACCTGAACAGGTAGTAAGACGCAGTGATAAATAAACATAACGAAAAAAACAATAAGATTATCAACAGATATTCTAAAAGAAAGTATGAGGCCACTATTTCAGTAAATACAGTTTTATAAGGAAAAATTCTCGTCCAGTGCAACACTTAAGCTAAGTCAGTAGCGTGTCTTTTTATTTAACTTTTGGTCATGGGTCCAACTCCCGGCATAGCCGAGAAACTTATCGTTGGTAACACGTGGGTTCCACCTTTCACAATGATGAATTAACGGCCGGGGGTTTGGGTGTTGTGCCTGTTCTAGATTTATGCTAGCTCATAAGACGTGTTCTGATATAATCAGTCAGTTTATAAAGTGCGCGTTATTTATCTGAAATAATTAACGTGAACTTTCTGAACAAACACATTATATCAGAACACAATCATTTCTATGAGCGACCGCGAAAGTATCTACCAATTTTGCTGGAAAAGGTATTTTCACATATCTTCCAGGGTTCTTTTAAATGCCACAATTGACATGGGACCAACGGCTTTACTCTCCTTTCCGAAGGAAATTGTGCTACGGATTTTTATCGCTCAAGAAATATCCGTCGAACCCGGTTGGGTTTAAATACACTAACATCGGGTCCTGAGACCAGCACTTTATCTCAAGATCACCGAGGTTAACTAAATGAATGTTAAATACCGCAAATAATGAAAAATATATAATATACTTGCCAAAGCGATGATCCCATCATACTCTACGTAATTTATTTCAGTATTACCATTTATGTGTGTGTCGTCCTGAGAGACCGGCGAGGATTCCAGGCCATCGATGTTGGTAGAGCATTCATTATTTTGCCACCGGCTCAAAACCCATTCAAACTAACCCGTTATCCCAACGCTACATATACACCCAGTCCACAGAGAAGGAGAGAACAGATCCCCAGCCCCTAGGTTAAAGTTGTTGCACTCCTTTTCGAGGCTTTACTCCCTCAACGTTG
>CABEEJ010009616.1:0-17674 GCA_901482245.1 Timema douglasi
CCCCCCCCTTTTTTAGATCTAATGGATAAAAATCACACAATGGACATAAATAAACAATTGCTAGAAACACCTATTATGTATCAAGTGAATGGGAGATCATCTCAAATCATAGCACACGAAAAATAAAATATCACGAAGCATAAAATGCGATGAGCTCACTGTCAACTACAGAAAATGTCCAATCTACACAAAAATACTAAAGGAAAAAGATAACATACACATACAAACAAAAAAACTCCACGGATGACCGGACAGCCCCTCCCAATGGTAGAAGCTTCCAACACCATTCACAACACATAGCCAATGGCAAACTTAATGACTGGCCTTACATGCAAACATCACAAGGGAAGAAGACACAACAGGCAAGGCAGGAGGATAACTCGAATGCGCCAGAAATCAAGGACCTTGTTTAGTTTTCCATACAACCTGACATCACTAAACAAATAGCATATCTATAGTGTTATCTGTCAAAATAAGAGAGACCACAAAACAAAATGAAACAAATAATAATACTGGAGGGAATCATCAAATACTTCAATACCTAGTGTGGATAGGACCAAAGGAATGTGGCCAATATAAAACGCGTTTTGATAATGAAACGTGAAGAATAGTTAGAGGATTTACTAAAAAAATGTATAGATTTAATTAATAAAACGCACCTCATACAAAATACATACATACATACATACATACATACATACATACATACATACATACATACATACATACTCCATTCCCTTAGGGGTAGGCAAGAAACAGTGAATATAGTTTAAAAACTCTCTTCTTATTCTATCCACACTAACTTTCTCCACACTTCTCTATCCTTGCATATTTCCTTCGCTTCAACGACATCCATACACCGAAAATTTAATGCAGTCTGCAAATCACTTTCATTCTCAGCCATTAATACGGCATCATCTCCATATAACAGCACTCTCACATTCACATTGTCTATTAGTACACCAATTACGTCCTCACAAGCATCTATTTAAACATTAAAAATCCATGGAGACATATCACAACCTTGTCTAACACCCTGTTCAATGTCAAACCATTCATTCAAAGCTCAATCCAACCTAACGCACGCTTTATTTCCATCACACACCGTCTTAATTGCATTTACTAACCATTCATCCACACCATACTCTCTAAGAACATTCCATAACATACTCCAACTCACGCGATCGTAGGCGTTCTCCAGATCAACAAATGCACAGTAGACTTTATTTCTTACAGCAATACATAACTCAATCACTTGTTACAATGCAAATATATGGTCCATGCTACCTCTACCTGGCATGAAACCACATTACACACCCCAAATCTTGCCCGAAGTTCTTTCACGCACTCTCTCAATTAAAACTCTCCCAAAAACTTTGCCTGGAAAACTCAACAAACTAATTGCCTTGTAATTCTTACATTCTATCTTATTGCCTTTGTCTTTATACAAAGGAACAATGACGACCTATATCCAGTCATTAGGAACATTCGTAATCCCAGTACACACATTGAACAACTCACACAATCTAGCAGGCAAGTAATACCATGCCCCCACACTTAAGCATTTCACTTGTGATTCCTTCTACGCCTGCAGCTTTACCATTCTTTAAAATGTTCATAGCTATAAACACCTCAGCCTCGTTAATTATTTTCCTTTTAACTTTTCCATATGTTATGCTAATTTCTTCACATTTTTGCCATACAATTGCTCAAAATATTTTCTCCATCACTCTCTTATACCGTTTTCATCCCAAATCATCTCACCACGTTCATTATGAATGCCATATGTAGTTCCTTTCACTCCTTGTTTCATTCTCTTAACCCACTTTCAGAACAACTTCTTATTACCTTCAAAATCATTCTGCATTCTTTCTTTTTCTTTTAATCTCATTTTCTCTTTACTCTCCTTTACTACTTTCATTGATTTAATCTTTTTTCTCTTTGTTTATGTCCCCCAACCTCTTATGTTCTGTTTCACTCTTCACAGCATGCATTCGTTTATGCTTCTTTATTGTCTCCCACAGCTTCTTTCACCTGTTCATTCCACCATGCATCTCTTTTTAAGTTTCCCACCACTACAGATCCACACACAACTTTCGTGGACTCAACTACAGCCTCTTTTATTATGTTCCAAGCTTTTTCAATAGCATTAGTATTTATTTTGGCATTCTTTTCATACTCTTGTAAAGTTAATTTTTCTTACATCAATATATCATATTGCGTTCTCACAATTTTATCCTACATTCTTTACACTTTGACTCTTACTTGCTTACTACTCTTGCGCTGATTCCTCACAAAATTCCTACCTAATTAAACTTCTGAAATCACTAGAAAGTTATCTGTTCCACCATCAAGATCCATGCACAGCCCTAGTATTCTTCACTAAACTTCTCAGCCTCTCATCATACACCACAAAATCAAGCATCGTTCTCGAATCCCCCCTTTGCTATGTATACAAGTGAATATCTTTGTGCTTAAACCGTGTGCTCGAAACAAATAAACCTTTTTCCAAACATCGACTCACTTTCTCATTACCATTCTCGCTTAGCCTGTAATCAGTTTACCTTCCTAACACTCTTTCTGAATTCTTTCTTTGGGTACCCACCTATCCATTCATATTTCCTAACAAAATAATTCTTTCACCCAGTTCATACGCATTTAAGACCTAATTTAGCCCATTCCAAAACTCTTTATCTTCCACCGGAGCATAACCAGTAACCAACATAATTATTCGAATACCTATTCTCATACGTATCCATAGAAGTCTAGATGACACCAACTCATATATTCTCACAAACAGCTTAGCTGTTGGGCTAAGGAATAAACCTACTCCCTGTCTTACCTTTACCCCTTTATCAACCCTGACCACAGTGCCAGGATATCATCACTTTTCTACAAAACATCTTTCCCTTTCTTCTTGGTTTCACATATGTACAAAATATAAATTTTTCTTCCAATCATTTCCTCTATCAGTTCATTCTCTTTGGCACATACTTCTCTCACATTCCACGTTTCAATAGTCCATATTATCACCAACTTGTCAACCGATGGGCCCTTCAGTTTTAACCTCAGCTTCTCATAATATCTTTGTTCATACGAGGCTATTTTTTCAAGATTCTTGTAATAATTTTAACTAAAGTAGACCCGGTTGCTAGCCTTGGTCTTACCCGCACCCATGTATATATTCGCTGCTTACGGTAAAGATGCTGTACCGATTGGTGTTGGCACATTTTAGCCAGTGTACCACAGGTACAACCATTGCCCACTCTTATGTTTACATTTATAAACGAAATGTATACAACTTACAGGTCCAATCGAAGTGGAGGTACCACATTCTATTTTTAAATAATATCATAACAACCACCAACGACACCTTTAATATGTATGGGTTTTATAGATAGATTGAAGTCAGCCCGTGAATAAATTTAATTTAATTTAATTATTATTATTATTATTATTTAGCACCGCGTCTTACTATCCGTTCGGGTTATACGCTTTAAGTACTAATTACGCTAATTGATTGGGAATTGGGAAGGTTGAATTAGAGGAAGTGAACCCGAATTTGCGTGGAGGGAGAGTGGAAAACCATTTCGGAAGAGAGAAAAAAACAGTTCACCCGACTGAGATTCGAACCTCGATCTCCCCGTCCTCGGCGGTCGAAATCTAATATAATAATTCATTAAACGCATAAAGTATATTTTATTAGTTATAATATTATCGTAAAGTAAAGAATAAATTAGTATTATAAGTATGAATATATTATTATTACTTTAGTATATTATTATAAAGTAAAATATTTTATATTATTATTACTTTATTATGTAACTAGCATAAAGAACCCGACTTTGCCCGGGAGAAATAGTTTAGGGAAAACATTGTAAAAAGAAAATATTTTTTTAAATTATAGCTATAAGGGTTGAAAGTTTAAAAAAGACTAAAAGGGTAAAAAGAGTAGTAATTTAATAAGGGAATTATTTTAGTGTAAGAAGTTCAAAAGGGGCAAAGCGGCTAAAAATGAAATACAATTAATTTTTAATTATTTTTTACCCCTTTTATATCAAACCATTTTAGTCCATTTACCTTATTTCTTTATTTGACATTTTTAACCATTCAACACTTTTTGCCCTTTTGATTTTACAACTCTACCAGTAACAAACCACGAACACACAAGTTTGTAGTTATGTCTTTATAATCTTAAACATAGCTATAAACTATTTTTGACTGCTTGAACGTGTTTATTAATTATTATTATTATTATTATTATTATTATTATACTATCGATATAATCAGATTTTTAAATGTTTCTCGTTAGCCACAGTTAAAATAGTATTTTATTTTATAAACAATATGAATTTACAAAATCCATACAAACTTTTATATGGCATATTTTATTTTTATTAAAATAATTTATTCGAAAAAAATAATTAATCGATTAAATTTACTTTTGTTTTGATTTAATAAAACCAGAGGTCTTGAGCTTTGGTTCTTTGTTTAGTGATTGTAGATTAAAAAAAGAAGAATAGAAAAGAGATTATGGAATGGAACTAGGTTTAGTGTAATAAAACAGTAGAGTGGTGAGGCGCTGTGGTGCGCGTCGCTGTCCCGACGGTAGTGGACCACAATATGCTACAAGGCGCGCGCGTGCACACTGATGGTTCTGGTTGCCCCATTTTTTAATAAAGGTAATTACTGATGAATGATCCCAAAATGGTCTTGTCCACAAAGTAATTTGGTCCATGAATGAGTAACTAACTCAACCTACAACTGTTTATGCATGCCCAATGTTTTTTAGATGTCCTTCCATTGATATTTTCTGCCGATATCTGTTAAACATGTTCAAAATTCGAAATGGATTGTGTACCGAGCCTTACTCTGACGCAGGTAAACGATAGTTTTTCTTTTTAAGAACCACAAAAAAAATCAATGTCTAAAAAATGCTACTACATATCTCCCAAACTTTTTATTATCAGATTTTAATTTGTCAATGGAATACTTTGATCGACTACTAGATCATTCAACTTTGATGTTGGCATGGTGCTTATTATGTTTACCAACTACTGTAACATTTCATCTGATCCAATCTGTAAACGCTTATAGATACAGTTATACGGTTGGACAAACGACACTCTCATATATTACAAGAATATTCCCACACCCCTGCCGATTGGCTTATTTTCTTAAAAAAATAGATTCATACGCCATCGGAGTTGCGACAATTCTCGTTTCATCTTGTTTAGATGAATTACCACCTCGTTCGTGCCAGATGTGGCGTCATCACTCCCAAAATACCTGGATTGTAAGATCCTGACATTTTCCTGTCATGACTAAATCGACAATATAACATCAGAGTTTCGCAATCACCGCAAGGTTTGAATCACCCAAGGCCACAGACAAAGAAATAACAGATACACAGCCTTACGGGAGATTTGTTGCGCTCCTCGAGTCAGGTAGAACTTAAAATATCCAGTGATATCAGCGCTTCCAAGTGAGAATTCTTTATAACAACTCACTTGCAAATTGTTCCTCGTGAGAAAGACACGCTAAGAATTACTGTCTCTCCAAGTACAATAGTCCAGGTAGCGATAATCCCTTAGCCCCGCCTCACTCCCCTTTCATTGACCAAAACTTTTCAAACACGAGAGTGTTGGACTCAAATATACAATGCCATTGCTTCTACAGTTTAAACGTAAGGGACAAGAGTCTTAGAAATGCACTTTTAAATTAATTAAATAATTTTTGACCAGCTTCTGCCGTCACCATTCTTTAGAATTCACTTCTTCGTTAGACTGGACTGCAAATAACTGGGGTATCATTGTTCGAATCCCAATCAAGTGTACTGAGAGTGTTTATTTCCTACTAAGCTTATAATTCTCCTCCAACGCAAATACAGGCACATTTCCCAAACATTTTACCTTCCTCATTCCTTATTCTTAGGAGTAAATANATAATATGCTACTTTATTAGCTAAAAAAAAGCGTTAAAAGCATGGAAAATACAATGGAAAGAGTTTCCTAAGTATATATTTGGTATCGGTAATACCCCCTTATTTTAAACACTGGAATGATTATATGCCTAGGTGGCATATTCATCTAACGCACCAGTTTAGTGTTGAACTAGACTGCCGAGAACGGGGAGACCAAGGTTAGAATCTCACTCAGGTGAACTGGGGTGGTTTTCCCTAAATGGTTTTCCACTCTCCCTCCACGCAAATGTGGGTTCACGTCCTCTATATCTAACCTTCTCAAATCCTAACCCATAAGCGTATAACCCGTAAGTTTCAGTATTATTATTTTATATTAATGTGCAATGAAAGTTAACAAATCGGTTTTAAATCAGTTTATAATAAAATCAAGTCCGAAAATGAAGCTTATCTCCCTAAACGCGCGTTAGGATTGCACAACAAAAAGCTCATAATGTTTTGTCCAATTACACCTGTCCAACACCTCGTGTCTGTGTGGAAAATTAAATATCTCTTATTATTTTAGTAAAAGGTAATAAAAATAAATATAAAAAAATACACTGAAAACTCTTTCAGTATAAGATTATTTTACTATAATATAACAATATTAGCATACAATTAATAATTGCAGATTTTATTAAAAAATAACTATTTATATCACAAAAGTGTTTAGTAAAGTGAGTAAAATTATTGATATTACAAAGTATATGAAAAAAAATACTCTTAACTCTACCCAATAACAGCTATAGTTATTAAGTGTTTGGTATAAAAATTATCTACTAAAGTAAAGAAAAAAAATTCTGATTAGGTTGTTTGGATAGGTTTGAAACTAAAATTATAATCAATATCATTAAAAAATCAATACAGTAATAATACAGAAATAAGTTTTAACAGAAATTAGGTTAAAATATGTGTCAAACTAATTTAGAAATTGATATATTTCATAATATTCTGCTATCTTTGATTTCTTAAAGTACTAAATCGAGCTTTGACGTATTTAGCTATAACATCCTTACTTTATTGGTCCAGCCGTCATAATTTTGAAAGGTCCTTCATGTACAATCCTAAGCTAACCATGGCAACCACAACTCAGTTATTGCACTTAATAAATAAAACATCTTAGAAGGAAAATATTACCTAGTTTACAATCTGAGTGCACAAACGAGCGCAATCGCGGGGCGGCCTTCGTACTCCAATGACAATGCAAACTTTACCTAAGCACGATCATAGAAACATGTTTGAAGAAAATCATCACACTTTCACCAACGAGCTTAAATTAAATAATAGACTATTTTACAGAAACATATTATTTATGAAGCATCATTATTATCCAAAGAGAATCATGGTCATCAAGTTATAGTCCCTTGAATTGGTTTATTTTAATTGTTATGTCGCTCCTAGATGTGCGATAACAGCTATGTATCTGTAAATCTAATGTATCCACTTTAAGATAGTCTTTAGTTTGTTTGTTGATTTACTTTTAGTATAAACATTTTCCTCTGCCTTTACAAATTTAATGTTCTAAATGTCTTACTACAGCCCGTTTTTTTAAATAAAAAGAGCCTTTTATAAAATAGATTTTGTGTGTGTTCAACATCAATAACATTTTTTATTTTTTTTATTTTTGTTTGCATTGTGCCTTAATATTCGCTTATGTACTACTAATTACGCTATGGTGTTAGGGATGAGGGAGGTTTAATTAGTATATAATGTACCCTCATTTGTATCATATCGAGTTTTTATAGCTTAGGAAATCTCCCAGCAGTAAATTTTCGAATTTCCAAACTTTCTAACTTTTATGGTTATATGTTTTATCAAATTGGCAAATTTAAATTTTCTTTCATACATTAAAGTATATCTTCTTAGGAAAGATGGCAATTTACTCTCATTTACAAAGCCCTCTGTCCCCCTCACCCTCCTTAGTTTCCACACATTCTAATTTGAAAATTTTAAGACTTAATTGGTTATTTTATATGATATTTTCCGTGGCTACCAAATGTAAACCTAACCACATCGTAAAGAATGTTATATTTTGGTTGTATACATTTTAAGCGCTACCATTTCCTGGGATTAAATTTTGAAATTCCACTTGTTTAAGAATGTAGGAAACGCGAGAAAATGCCAATTTTTTGCAGTTTTTTTATCATGTTTTTTTTAATATCGCTCCAGTAGAAATATATAGTTTAATTTTCTTCACTTGGTGATATAAACAGTTGTTAGAATATTTGTCATGAGCATAGCGGCATTAGATAAGATTTTTTTTTTAAATGAATTAACGTGAACCATGTATCCCTGTCTAGCTACTAAAACATGTTTTATTATTAAATTACAAGGCGAAATTTCAAGCTTATTTCTATACAAAAATTGTATTTTTATAGCTTTGTAAATATTTTGAGGGGACCTTCACTCCCTATCCAAGCCTTCATTTTGAAATGTAATAATTCAGGCCTTGGAACTTTTTGAGTTGGTCTTTAAACCCACCTGACTTGTCAATCATCTAACACTTAGAGAAGTTGTTTAGTCTTTTATGTTTTAAAAACTTGAGACCCCCTATATCACCAGCCTCCTTAGAAATAACTAATGTTTAAAATGTATTTGTATTTATTTGAAGTTATCCCTCTACATTCCTGACAAATTTACATTTTCTACCTCCTACTAGTACACCCCTATCCCCCCACCCCCTCCCTTCCTATTTCCTGTAGTCTCATTTTGAAATTTAAAATGTTCAGACTTTATAGTTAATTTGGGTGGTCCCTATCTCTGCTTGACGAATTCCAGTTTTATATCACACATAAAAGTAGTTTATCCATTTAAGACTTATTTGGTTATCTGAAGCCTTACCTCTACCAGCATGCAAAATTTAGACTCTCTACCATACTTAATCTTTCATAAACTCCCCTCCCCCCTTTTTTATGGACTCTTATTATAAACTTTAAAAAAGTTGAACTTTTATAGTTATTTGGAGTGGTATTTTTGCCTATGTGCAGAATTTTAGTTTTATACCACACTGAGAAGAGGTTGTTTCTAATAGTTTAGTAAGTTTTTAACCAATCAACCCACTTTTCCAAACCCCTTTGAAAAATATTAAATTATAACATTCATTTGGATATCTGGAGTTTTATTTCTACCTGTCTTTCAAATTTTAATTTCTAACCTCATCTCAAAAGTTATTTCTAACTTTAGCTTCCGGCTCCCCCATTTCCCATAGCTAAAGTTTAAATATTTCACATTTTTTTGTTTTGTTAGAGTGGTCCGTATACCTAAGAATTTAAATTTTCTCACACAGAGACGTAGTTGAATATATTAGTTTTTGTAAATGTTGAGCCCGCTCCCTTCCCCTACCATTTCTTAAACTCCCACCTATAAATTTCAAATATTAAGATTTATTTGTTTATTTTAAAAGGTCATTCTACCTACTTGCCAAATTAAAATATTCTATATCAGCTAAAAGTTGTTTTTATTTTTATAACCCCTTAACCCCCTCCCCCCGCCCCGCCATTTTTACCGGGGTTTCATTTAAAATTTAAAATGTACAGATTTATAGTATTATTATTATTATTATTATTATTAGCACCGCGTCTTACTACCCGTTCGGGTTATACGCACTTACGCTAATGTGTAATGGTAGGGTGATTGTGAGATGAAATGAAGGACCTACAGTTTAACGTGGAATCCGAACCACGGTGGAGGCCTGGCATTCCTCACATTCACAAAAAGTATTGTCAGAGGTGAAGGAAGGGCTTGGTAATCAGATAAATCTGTGCCGGGACCGGGGATTGAACCCCAACCGCCAGCACAGAAGTCTGACACCTTACCCCTAGACCACCAGGTCACCCAATTTATAGTAATTTGACATATTCCTTTAATATACATATACATTTCAATTTTCTGCCATACTGGGAATTAGTTGTTTCTATTAGTTTCGTAAATATCTCGGCTCATTTTTCTATCATTTAGAAATTTACATTTTTAAAACTTATTTGGTTATTTAGAGTTGTCCTAAATGACTATCAAATTTAAGTTTTCTAGCACACATAAAAGGATTTTATTCTGTTTATATCCCCTTCCATATGCCCCAGGGTCGCACTTATTAAACAAAACTGTTCATACTTTTATAATTATTTGGAGTTGTCCCATTTTCTTGTCTGCACAATTTCAATAGTCTATCATCCTGTAAAGTATTTATTTATATTAATTTTGGTAGTCTTGAACACACATTTTTACCAACGCACCTCGGGAATCATCGTGTGATAGCCGTACATAAATTAATTTCATATTAATATTCTGCGACCCGATAATCCTCCATATATCAAATTTCATCTTGACTGGAGGACATTGAATTTACTGCTTCCTTTTCCCTCTTTTACACCCCTTTGGGTGATTAAATTTGAAAAACCCTAAAAATATCTTCCCCATTTCTATATAGAAACATTCATTTTAAATTTCAAGGCTCTATGTCCACTAGTTCAAAAAATGCATGGTCAGTGAATTTTGAAAACTTTTGAACCCCCTTTTTCATCTCTTAAAGGTTGATGAATTTCACAAAATTCGGTCTTATCTCTGGTCTATAGCCAATAAGGAACCTTTACTAAAAATTGCAAATGTCCATGTTTGAAACAATAAGCTGTTCCAACAAAACCACAAACTCCCCCACATCATTTATTGTTTATACAGACAAAATTGGCCCTGTAGTTTGGAATTGTAAGCAATAATGTCTCATTCCCGTATATCCACACTCGTGTTAATATTATTAAATCAATATTTAGTTTAATATAAGAGAGAAAATATAATAAATCCTTATATTTGTGCTTTATACTTCTAATATTTAGATATATTATTTTTAAATAGCAGTTGAAATGGAATATTTGGTCGAAATTAACTTTATATAAATGTTTTCAATAGATGATTCATCTATGATATTAGTTTGGGTATCTACTAAGTGAGAAATAATGTTTCAATAAAGACGAAACTACAAACAAGTTTATAAGTTGTATAATATTAACTTGTCTCCATATTATTAAGGCTAATAATTAGCCTCAATACATAAATGGTATGGTGCACCAAATAGACTTTTTCTTTACTTTGTCTAAAAATGGAAACATTTACTTAAAACTTGTAATATTGGTGAAACCAGATAATATACATTTTTACAGAAACATGATGGAAAAAATGAGCATCACATTCCACCAAGAGGCATAAATGAAAGAAACGTATTGTTCAATATTCATATTTTACAGATTTTACATATTTTCATTAAAAAGCATAATAATAAACTCCCGTTTTCTGAGACCTACATTAAAAAAAATTGCCAATGGCTTGGAAGCTAGGGACCATTCAAGAATTACGTAAGGATTTTTTGGGTGGGTGTGATCAGTAATTTCTTACGAAAATGTCGTAAGATCAGTCAGGGGAGAGGAGGGAACGAGAAATCTTACAATTCCTTAAGTAGGGAGATTTGGGGAGTAAGAGGGGTCAAAATAATGAAAAATATCCTGACGTAATTTATGAACAGCCCCCTATTGGTTTTATAAAAATATATTTCAAGTAAAGGTTGTTTTTTTAGTTTCTTTGTTTAGTTTTTTTTAGTTTTGTTACAACCTTACAATATTGAGTTATTTCGTGTCTCAAATACTTGCAAATATATGATTAAAATGGGCAATATCGGCTTATGTAAGTTACCCTTAAAATTATGTTCATGGGATTATTAGTTTATAATGATAAACATTGCCCAGATACGAAATTTAATAAAAATCGTTACAGTGGATTTCGAGATAGCTTGTTTTCTCCCTTTTTTTACCTTTAGTAAAATACCATCAATTTTAGGGTAATATATCTAATTCCCAAAACTCCTCGAGGG
Source organism: Timema douglasi (assembly GCA_901482245.1). Classification (NCBI taxonomy): domain Eukaryota; kingdom Metazoa; phylum Arthropoda; class Insecta; order Phasmatodea; family Timematidae; genus Timema; species Timema douglasi. Next base: position 11,817 of record CABEEJ010009616.1, read on the forward strand.
AACCTTATAAAACCATATATACTAAGTTTTAGCCTGATCAGTAAAATGATGTCGGCTTTGGTTCTGTATGTAGATACACAGGCAGACAGCATCGCAAACCAACACGGGGGGGGGGGGGGGGGGGTTGACAATTATCAACATTTGGATCTTTCTTACGAGCAAAGTACTTTTCTTTTCAAGGTGTCGAGAGAAAGTAAAAAGTGTATATTTACGTAAATATGAGCACAAATCATAGTCTTATACTATTCAATGGTACAAACACATTTCTACACATTCTTAAAACTACTTTCAACTAAAGGTTCAATGACACTATGGAGTAAAATAATCATAATTTAAGATGCAAAAAGTAGTAGATATTACATTGGCCACTTATGTAAGTTTTGAGTTTATACAGTCATAATGTCCCATTATTTGAATATTGTATTTATTTTTAACCTATCAACTATAGTTCTATAGTTTTATGAAGAGTGTTTAGTTGTTAAAGTGTGTAAAAGCTCAAATATTCATCGGTTTCTAACTAAAGTGTTTTATTGAAATATACCTCCTATCCAAGCCTACTATTTAAAAACCAAAGTTGTTAACCTAAAGCTTAAGCCAAACAGCTGGTTTTGTTTGTAAAACAATCACAATCATTCATTATTATTACTTATATATCCTTATATTATTTCAACGATTCAAAATGGAACACGCTACAAATATTAATTTTGAGACCAGAGTCTAGATTCATATAAATATGTCAAAGCACAGTTAATTTATTACATTTAATTGGGATCAAAATCAGCTCAAAGTCACAAGTACTCAACTTTCCAAAGTTCACTCAACGAGATGAGATTATTGGTGTAATATGTTCCATATTTTCTGCGTCGGTTTCCCTAAACATTAAATATTCTCCTTTGCAGTCCACAGCAAGTGATTGTGGATTACAACTTTAAGGAGGTGGCTTTGTGCAAAATAGTTTGTGATCTTTGCATTGTTTAAGCCAATGAGGCTATAATTATTATCCTTATTTTCTTCAATGCCTTTCCGAAACATTATATGTACAATACCTTCTTTGTGTTGCACATAAGGAAATTGCTCAATAAATGATTCTAGGATATGTGTGTGAACATATCTGTTGGGGATTTGAGATTCCTTAAGTCATCATGCTCTTTATTGAGATATGCTCTATGTAACATTTAATAATCATGCCATGACTCCATGTTGGCATAACACTTTGTTAATGTATTCATGCAGAGTTTACAGTGAAATTTCCGTTCTATCTTGTATGCAAGATAGCAAGCAAATTTAAAAGATCGAACGGTAAAATCAATAAGTATATAATCTTAATTTGTGATGATAAAAAACGTTAAAATTATATATGTATGGTTTCATACTCGTTAGCTCCTATTTAAAAACCATTCATTTAATTACAATATATGTTAAATAGTAAATAATTTTGAGATACCTATTTATTTTGTATCTCACGTATAAAGATAATATGTATGTAGCCAATAATCGGTTTACCCTGAACGGTGACATCAATAATTTAATGAACTAGAATAGCCTACAGCCGTATTTTATAAGCCACAATGTTACATTATAGTTTATAATAACAAAAGGAAGTGTTTGTCTGTGTGTGTTTGTGTGCAATGATAGCCAAATCTACAGCATGCAGAGATCTGCAAGTTTTAACACAGGTGGACGGAAGTTGGTCCGATTGCACCTTGAAGCAGGATTTTTAGATTTTCAACTATCTTATTAATTATGATATTTTAAATACGTTTTTGAAGAAAATATTTTCTGTTTTAGAATTACGTTTCAGAGATACGGGTACAAGGGGGGGGAGAGGGGGGGATGTCTATATAATTATNCCCACAAGGGGTCACGGACAATGCCGTGCAGGATTGGTAGTAATTAATAAAAGAAAGCTTGCTAACTTTTAAGATAAGTAAATTGTAGGATACTCGTATATAATATGTTGAATAATTGCTTCGATAAACTGTACATAATGTTATCTATACATATAGGCCCTACATGATTGATTAAAATTTCGAACTGATTTAACTTTTATTATCAGAGAGAACTCCCTTTCAAGGTCGAATGATAAGGCAAGATTCACAAACACACAGACAAACACCGAGACATAGCTGACCGGCCCGTTTATTTGCAATATATTTATATTACTATCCAGCCTGCATCCATGTACTCACACAAAATACAATAGTTTAACTTTAGTGTTTACTACCTAATATTAAATAACAGAGACCCTTAAAGCTATTTAAAACCATCCCAATATTTTCGTTTTAACTTTAATTACTTAAGTGTGGTAAATTTAATTTACACCGGGAAATTGCCAGAGTTTAAATTATTTCAAGAATTTATTAATTATGCTAAATACATAGCATCAAATAAATATTATAGACCTGCATTGGTGGCCACGCGGTATGGTATCTAGCCTTTCTCTATCAAATAGTCATGTTTTGATAGGGTCACAATTTGTGGGGTTGTTTTTTTACGGCCCGATATAATATATCACACATTTAAAACACACTTTATAATTTTAAATTTAAACTATTTAACTGGTCAGAACTTTTACCCTCATTTTGATTAAAGCAATATTAAAAAATATATAATCACTTCTTAAATAAATTGGTATTTCTAAACGTCTGCAATTCTTCTCAGCGCTCCTTAATAAATAATTGCAGTTTACATCCAGTCCCTTAGTTAAAAATAAAGGTACACTGTGTTTCAGGTTTTCTTTGTAATGTGCAGTCAGAGTAAACTTATTTGTGTGGTAGGATTAGGGTACTTATGACGAGGGGGTGGGGGTTAGAGACGGAGGAGGGCGCTACCTGAAGCTTTCTCGGTGACCGCCAGCCGACAGGAGCTCATATTTTGTATCTTCCTTTTAGTACATTTGAGTTTAAAGTGAGTCGTTTAAAAAATGCTCACTTGATTGCGCTATAGTCACTGGAGATCGCACCTAGCGATCCCAACGTTGAGGAGTAAAGCCTCGAAAAGGAGTGCAACATTTTTAACTTAGGGGCTGTGGCTCTGTGCTATTTTCTTCTCTGTGGCCTAGGCCTATTTTAATCCTATTTCAACATGTGGTGCCTCCACACTAGCGCAATGGGGTGCGACATACCAGGGATCAATGTTGAGCCAGAATATAACGTCATCATGGTAACATTCTAGTTAGGGAAGGGGGNTTTTTTTTTCGGAAAATTTTCTATTATGATTTCTGTAAAATAATTTAAACTGATTAAATGGAACTAAGGTAATCGCTATATAGATATCCCAAATGTCAACGTTTAAAGATTCTTTTCTCTTAAGGGCGTTAACACCAGAAACATCATCAAACGAGCTTCGGTGGCCGCACGGTCTAACGCGCTACTCTCTCAACAAACTATCGATGACAGGGAGATTGGTGTTCGATCTTGGTTGGGTGCACACTCACTGGCGCAATTACTCTTAGTTCAACCTTCCTCATATCTAAGACATCAGTGTAATTATTACATAGGCATAAGTAAGACGCGGTGCTAAATAAAGTAGTAAAGAAACAAATGTTCATATGCTAATAAATCATAATACAATTTTTTATCATCACTAAATTATTTAAAATAATTTTAAGGTTGGCCCAAAATTTGTCTCCCCTTCCCCACAATTCTCCATTCTTCCTATCTACCCCTCCCTCACCCCCGTGCCCTCAAACCCTCTTCTTATAACCCGCTCGTCTTTTAACACGATATATTTTGAGGTATAATAGGTTCTAGGTACCACCTATGGAATCTATCCCCTAGAAATTGCCGGAAAATGTTAATCTCTAGAGGGTACTGACAGATTCTACATGCAATGCGCAATCTCCGAGTGGCTTTCATCGTGAGAGCTGTTGTAGAACCATGACACGCTTGCGTCCCTTCATACGCGATTCTACATGCAATGCGCAATCTCCGAGTGGCTCTCATCGTGAGAGCTGTTGTAGAACCATGACACGCTTGCGTCCCTTCATACGCGATTCTACATGCAATGCGCAATCTCCGAGTGGCTCTCATCGTGAGAGCTGTTGTAGAACCATGACACGCTTGCGTCCCTTCATACGCGATTCTACATGCAATGCGCAATCTCCGAGTGGCTCTCATCGTGAGAGCTGTTGTAGAACCATGACACGCTTGCGTCCCTTCATACGCGATTCTACATGCAATGCGCAATCTCCGAGTGGCTCTCATCGTGAGAGCTGTTGTAGAACCATGACACGCTTGCGTCCCTTCATACGCGATTCTACATGCAATGCGCAATCTCCGAGTGGCTCTCATCGTGAGAGCTGTTGTAGAACCATGACACGCTTGCGTCCCTTCATACGCGATTCTACATGCAATGCGCAATCTCCGAGTGGCTCTCATCGTGAGAGCTGTTGTAGAACCATGACACGCTTGCGTCCCTTCATACGCGATTCTACATGCAATGCGCAATCTCCGAGTGGCTCTCATCGTGAGAGCTGTTGTAGAACCATGACACGCTTGCGTCCCTCCCTACGCGATCATTTGTTGATAAAACAAGCTCATTCTCTACAATACACCCCAGGACATGAAACAGTTTAGTGGAAAGCGTGTTTGATAATTAAATTAATAACCAGAAATGACTATTAAGTGCTTTAAAAGTATTTTAATGTTTCCCGAATCCAAACACAAGACATCAATCACAATCTACTTATTGCTTGACAAAACTAACATTAACCTCCATTAGGTAGAGTTGGAAGTCTTCTGTAGTAGTTTTAGCTTAGCAAGGTGAGTTAGAGTTAAGCTGACCCGTACACCTGGTGGACAGATGATTAAGTTCTGTCATCCACGTGATCACACGAATCAGTATGCGAAACAATCTTAAGTGCTAACAAAAGTACGACATCAACCGGTACAAGCTCCTTCAAGGTCTAGGGCTTGGACTCCAACCTATTAAAAAACAAAAGTACGACATCAACCGGTACAAGCTCCTTCAAGGTCTAGGGCTTGGACTCCAACCTATTAAAAAACAAAATTCCTCCCGAGCCAAAGTCCAAAATTCTCTCAGGATTCAAACGAACAAATATATGCCCCAAAGACCCCGCGTGCACATGGTAATTGATCGTCCAACAGATAGCTCCACGCGTACCAGCCGACTGAGTAGTTGGTCGATTGAGATGTCCGCGAACATGCATTACCAAAGTTGTCCAACTAACCTTTTCCCACCAGTCCTGGCATGTATTGGGTCTGGTAATCGGTCAAAGAGAATTGAAACGTAGAAATAGTATTGGATACATCCATTATCAAGTGAACGAGTACTTAAAGTTTAATTCTAAAGGTTATATAATGTTTTACGGGCTTATCCAAATGAATTTTTAGATAATATAGAATGCGTATTGCAGTTTTATTGAGGTTTGGTTCTCTTAAGACATTCAATAACCTATCAAAATGCCACACGGAGTAATTGCATCTCCCCATAAGAGAGATTATCAATTACTTTGAGATACGAAAACAATCGCTCACATTTGTTAATGTAATCAATTTATGTGATACAAATTATTGTTTTACATTAATAATTATTCTCGACATGGAAATTCTTTACTTCTATTACAACTTGAATAGTTCTAAACAACTGTTTTCTGATTCATGACTTGGAGCTTTCGTTGTCCATTTCTATTAATTCAAATCAATTCAAACTAGTCACTTAAATACAAAATCTTCAATGTTGACTCGAATGAGAGAGGAGAAGAATGAAGTCAGCCTATTCTTCATTGCGAGTGCGCGCTAAAACATGTAGGCGTTGAAAGTAAACCAACAGCTACCAATGAGCTATCATCAACAATTGAGACCACAGCGTTGAAAGTAAATCAACAGCTACCAATG
>CABEEJ010009617.1:0-17660 GCA_901482245.1 Timema douglasi
AATGAGGTGGACTAGATAGAACTAGCTCAATATGGGGATATGTTGTAATGAGGTGGACTAGATAGAACTAGCTCAACATAGGGATAGAGTGTAGGGAGGTGGACTGGACAGAACTATCCCAAGATAGGGATAGGTGGCATATTTTTTAAGTGTGGCGGTGAACTTTCGAGTTCCTAATGCCATAGCATAAGTAGGTATGAGAAAGTAATAGACATCCGTTAGTCATATTTAAAATAACATATTACCTGGATTTTTTTATTTATTTTGCTATTCAATAGAAAAAGAGCATTTATCCCAGGTAGTAAGACGCAGTGCTAAAAAAATACAAAAATACAAAGTTTCTTGATAAGAGTATTTCATATGAAATATGAGTTATATCTTATTCTCATTCACAGATATCCTTAATTAATTATTGTGAAGTATTTTTCAATTCTTCAACACAGTTTTGATTCTTTTATAATTTAACTAGTTTTTAAGCTTGTTTATGACAGGCTGATGTCAATATTACCCAACCTAGCAAAACCGAGCCTTTTAGATTTGTAGTTGCATAAAAGGTTAGGTGCCACTCTCACAAAGTCAACCACTTGTGTGTGAACAACTTATATTTTGCATTATGTTTTTAAAATCATTATTTGAAAACTAGGCAAGATTGTTAGCTACACTTCATGGAAAAGACGAATATAAAACAGGACCTTAGTTCTATGATTAATTCTGTGATAGTTTTATATTAACTTTTTGCAACAATTACTATGATTATTATTAGTATTATCATGATTATTATCTATAGATTAAGAATGTATACTCATATTTTAGCATTTTGGATTTTAGGAAGGGTTTACAACACTTATTTAGCTTTCCAAAACATAATTCCTCTCAAATGGATGCCACCCCATCTCTCCAATTTTTGTGTATTTTTCTAACTAAAATTCATTATGAATTAAAATAAATACCAAATAAATTAATATGTAGGCCCTATGAATATAGAAGACTACTGTTATAAAGTTGAAAATTCAATATATGATTGGCACTAGTGATCAATATAAAATGATCAGTAAAAGAGTTACTTCTATAGTTCTTTAAATTGATTAAATTACAGTTTATGTTTTATAAATATAATTCACTGTTTGTTTGGTTTATTAATCTTCTTTTTGTTCATCGATGTTAAAAGTATTAATGTTTCTCAAATGTTAGTAATATTATGGATGATCGAGATTATTCTGACGACTGTAAATATTTTAAGGAGTATATGATATGGTAGAGGAAAAAAGACTGAGATGGTATGAATATGTAATGAGAATTGAAAAAAAGAGGGTGCTGAAGAAAATGTTGGAAATAAAGTATGTGGGAAAAATACCGCAGGGGATGCCAAGAAAGAGATGGGAGGAACAGATAACAGAAAGTGTTCAAGTGAGAGAAGAAGAATGGAAGAAATTAGAGGAAGAATGGTGTAAGGATATACGGAGATGGAGGTATTTTACTAAACTGACCCGGCCAGATAACAGTTGTTGATGATGATGATGACGACGACGACCACAAAAGGTTAGTTGCAAGGATCCAGCAGCAGTGGATTGTCATGACATTTGGAGGGAACTATAGAATTTATATTAATAAATGATCATTATAGAATATCGATCGTTACCGCCCCAACCTAGCTTTCATTCTACAGGAAATCATCAGAAGGGAGTGTGAAACGCACAACAATGGGGAGAAAAGGGAAATTGGCAAAGATTGGTAGGACACTCAGAACCTGTAAAGAAACAAATAACAAAAAACAAGCACAGGAAAGAGATTTTGGATGGGATTTTATTTTAGTTTACCTGAAAAGTTATTTTATAAAAATAAAACATACAAAGTTACCCAATACTCTAGAATAAAAATATATTATTATAAATAAACTTATACTATTGTTTTGTTAATTTTAAAAGAAAATAACAAAGTTAGTTTCCAACAGGGATAAAAATTAATTAGCAATTTAAGTGTAATGATTTTGATGTTTTGGTCCAACAGAAGCTATCTTTTTCTAGTCATAATATTTTTTTTAATATTTCTAATTTGTAAATAGAAAATAATTTTAAGTAAAAGAGTTGATTAACTTAATGATATTATAAATTAACTTAGCTTTTCCTTAAATAAACTGTGCCACAAAAAGTAACCAAGTTATAGAAACTCTTATGATGGGTAATTTACAGTCTGTCACAGTATGAATTGTAGAATATGTAACCTGTAACCGCTATACTAAGAGCAATCTAAAATTATCTACATTTACTTTTTTTTATTATTCTTGATTATTGTTAGAAAATAATTATGTATTTTGACTTTAGTTTGTAGAAAGTTCCTCTATTAAAAAAAAGAACCAATCCAAAGTGTCTTACGACAAGCAGGTGCAACTGTAAATGAGCCATAACTGTGCAATATACCACTTACTGGTCCACTGTTTGTTGCACTTTATCCTTCTTGCGAGCTTTCTTCTGGATATTGATTCCATCAATCATGTGCTCATCTTTCAACTTGTCCTTGAGGCCTGGGATCATCCAGTGAGAGGTCATCATGAACACCGATGATGCCTGCTGGTGATCCAATTCTTCCTATAGTTAAAATAAGTATGTATCAGATTAATTTAGTTTATTTGAATGTTTATGAGCAATAGTAAGTAATACTAATTATAATTAATCTATGGTACAATCTATTTGTAATAGGAAGCTAGAAAATCTACTAGATTTACTTTAACATATTCATAAGTCAAATCTTGTGGTCTGAAGCATCACTTTTGATATACATTTTTAAGACATATAAAAAACAATAATATGGTAAAATGCTATCAATGTCGGCTGCAAAAAAAAAAAGTTTATATTTTATGAAAGGTTTTTCCTACTAAAATTGGACTGTAGAAACCGAGTAAGAAGGATAGAAAGTTATAAAAGTTGCTTAAACTACTTTAAGATATTTATATATAGTCTCATGTGATCTAAAGCTTTCACTCTTGATGGATAATATTAATAATTAAACTATATAAAATGATGTTATTAATATATTAAAATATGAAATATGTTAACCACACTAAAAGTGTGATTTTATTTCCTAATACTCCTTCGTACTGTGCTATTAACTTACTCTAAAGCAGGCACACATTATGAAGTTTAAATTCAAGTAAATGTGCAATCAATGATCTGGGTAAAGGAAATATGATAAATTACAATGGAGAAAAACACTTCCCAGGTTTAAATCCTAAGTTTGTATGTCAGTGCACAACATTATTCTGTTAAGAAAATATTATCAAATTGTCAACTATTACTGTTAAACATTTTGCAAGCACTATGCAAGCTTGCAGGTTCAGTGGTGGTGTATGGAGTATTATCTACTAAGCAGAGGTCTCTAAGCTACTTTAAAATTCGTTGTCTCTAAGAGTTGCCTAGCTTATAGTTTTCTACACCCTTACTACTTGTTTTTAATGCCACATGTCCACAACTGGTAGTGTGTGAATGGAAATTTTGGTCACTGGCCACCCCTTGGCATGTCAAGAAGTGAGTCGAGTAATTCCTGTATCATGTAATCTTTATTAGGGAGAATATTAGATAAGAACAAATTATTGAGCATTAATAAATACAAATTAGTAGGAATTTGTGTTTTAGACTAATAGTTTGCTGAATAAATAACATTACAATTATTAATTGGAAATGATGTAAAATTAGATAAAATATTAAGAATTTGAATCAAAAAAAGCCTCATTTAAAAACTTGTGTTTAAAAATTATAATACCCAATTTTATCTGAGAATCCTATCAAAGTTGCATGAGTTTATTGATGTTTTAATAATCAGAGGCACTAGTCCCCCCACCCTCTCTCTCTATATATATATATATATATATATATATAGAGAGAGAGAGAGAGAGAGAGAGAGAGAAATTAATTAGGAATTTAAGTGTAATGATTTTGATGTTTTGGTCCAACAGAAGCTATCTTTTTCTAGTCATAATATTTTTTTAAATATTTCTAATTTGTAAATAGAAAATAATTTTAAGTAAAAGAGTTGATTAACTTACTGATATTATAAATTAACTTAGCTTTTCCTTAAATAAACTGTGACACAAAAAGTAACCAATTTATAGAAACTCTTATGATGGGTAATTTACAGTCTGTCACAGTATGAATTGTGTATATATATATATATATATATATATATACCAATGTATTTTAACTATTGAGAAATGTTGTTACTAGTAAAGATATATGTATATATATAACAACATTTCTCAATAGTTAAAATACATCAGTGTATATATATTAAAGAAAGCAATCCTTAGATTATGTAAAGCAAATAATATATTCCCATGAAACTGTTGTAATTATACTGTTTTGGACCCCTCTCATATATATTTAAAAAGTCATGGATGAAGGGTATTTTTCTTTAATGACCTGTATATAAAATATCCCTTTAACACTTCATCCATAGCAAGTCACACGCTTTTCAGAAGCAATTTTAATATATTGAAGCACAAAACTTTTTTTTTTTCTTTAAAAGATCAACTCTGTTGCATTAGAAAGATCTTGTGACTGTGGGTCCCTCTACCCAATAGGAAGCCAGCCTTCACAACATCAAATCACCAAGAGTATTTCTATTAGTTCTAACACTGGTGGCAAGGGGTCCAAGAAGCAAGAAGTAGGTCATATATAAGCCGCTAGTACATATGAATCCAAAGAGAACTTGGTAATATAACATGATAGTAACCTAAATCTATTCAGTTTGATTCATCACGTGGCTTGTTAAGAGAGTTATAGTAATATAAATCTATTCAGCTTGTGGCTCGGGTACTCAGAGAACATCTAATATCACAGAAAGAAAATCCGTAATTTAACAAAAAACTGTGTCATAAAATATCATATCTTCAGTACCAAAAGTGGAATCGTCAAAATAAATCGTGTACAAAATCAAAACTGTTTATTTAATAGGAATAAATATCACAATTAACCAGACCACATAACCATGATAAGTGTGTACTAGGGCACATTCGCATCATCAATAAAAACAGAAACCCGCTATAAATATGTACAATTGCAGGACCGAATCATCATAATTGACGCACATTGCGCAGTGTAGATTTCAATATATCAAAATCATAATAATTGGCTTCCAATCGTGGGGCATCATTAGTAGATAAATTACAGTATCTTCATCCTGTCCAAAAGCCTCTTGGCTAATCACAAGGTATCTATTCATTTACAAGATTCTTAAATTACCACAACAGAGCATCTTTTAAATTTACAAATTAATGAAAATATGATTACTTATAACTGTCCAGCAAGATAGGATTACTATCACTATTATTATCTACCACATTTCTTACCGCTCAGCTAGCCTACCCTTGCCATTTGGCCTCTGAGGATTGATGATGCTTCGACAGTTTAATAAAAAGGTTTATTTGCATCGTTGATCACATGATATAAAATGTAACTTTCATGTTAAAGTGGATTGCTAGTGATGAGGTGATTAGGGCTTAAATCTCAGTCGGGTGTATTAAGGGAGGTTAATTCTAAATTGTGTCCCTATCTTCTTTCACACAATTATGGGTACACTTCCTAGACAAAATTATATCTTCCTCATTCCTGTTCCACTAGCATAATTAATGTATGTAAATAACCCAAATACCCACCTCGCTGGCGTAGTTAGCTAACTTGATAGTTTCGTGTTAAGCTAGACTGCTGACGATAGGGAGATTGAGATTTGAATCTCACCCGGGTGAACGGGGAGTGGTTTTATCTAAATGGTTTCCCTCTCTCCCTCCACTCAAATGCGAGTTCACTTCCTCTAAATTCAACCATCTAATTCCTAATCCATTAGCGTAATTAGTACTTAAGCGTATAATCCGAACGGGTAGGCCTAATAAGATGTGGTGCTAATAAAATAAAATAATAGATAACCCAAATTACTATGATGTGGGGATAAAAACAAATAGCTGGGCTAGGCATATGGAAGCATAGATCTGGTATCATCATCATCATCATCATCATAAGCCGTTTCTAGACTGTGGTCGGGTCTGTTTAGTAAAATTCCTCCATCTCCCTCTGTCCTTCCGGCATTCTTCCTCCTGCACTCCCTTCCACTCTCCTCCTCTCACTTGCACACTTGCTGCTATCTGTTCTTCCCATCTATTCCTTGCTCTCCCTTACAGTCTCTTCCTTACATACTTCATATCCATTAATCTCCTTCGAATCCTCTCCCCTTCCATCTTCATCACATGTCCATAGCATCTCATCCTTGCTTCAACTATATCTTGTAGCCCCTTTATACCTGGTGTAAGTATATTTAACTCCTAGTATATGGAAACTTATTTTAATATCTTTGGTAGCTCTATTGGAGCATCGCAGAGGACATACCTGAAGAACATTCACATACTTAGCGACAAAGGATAATACATTGTCAAAGAAAGTTTTATTCTGAGCAGAACTTGGCTTATGTATAAGTGGTTGAGTGGGAACAAAGCAAGGAGAAAATATCACAAGTACAGCTTTAATGAGCTGTGTTGTGGGATATCCCGGATAGCTAATAAACAACAAGTAGGAGATGTAGGCTATTTGGACTAATGAAAATAATATAATAGTAATTACATTTTTAAGGCAAAGATGGCAGTATATTTAAGTGTGTTAGCAACAACAATGATCTATGGATGTGAAGTGTGGGTTTTTGAGGAGAAACACAAGATCAAGCTGAATGCGGTTGGAATTAGATAACTAAGAAATGTGAGAATCTAATATGTCAATGTGAAAGAGGTTCCTTACGTTAGTTTGGGCACATTGAGAGGATGAGTGTGGATCGAGTGATGAAGTAAATATATAAAGAGTGAGTGTGTTGATCAAAAGGAAGGAATAAGCCATGTAAGACATTGCTAAATTTGATAGGTGAATGAATAAAAAAGAGAAATATTAAGAGTTTTATTAATAAAAGAGCATATAAGACTCTGCGTATGGATGTTGTTGAAGCTGAGGGCTATGTATGGATAGGGAAGTGTGGAGAAAGTTAGCGAGGATGGATAAAGAATGTAATGGTTTTATTATGCTATATCCACAGTTTCTTGCCTACTCTGCAAGGGCACAGTGTGATTAGGTTTGTATGTATGTATGTATGTATAATCATTTTTATAGATATGCAAGTTTTTTATAGCACCACATCTTCCTACCCATTCGGGTTGTACAAAACATGTACTAATTATGCTAGTAGGTTAGAGAAAAGGAAGGTTGAATTCAAAGAAAGTATACCTGCATTTTTGTGGAGGGTGAGTGAAAAACCATTTAGAAACCACCCTCAGTACACCTAACCTGGTTTTGAACCCCAATCTTACCATCATTGGCAGTTCAGTCTATTGTGAGTGTGACACCTTAGACCATTCAACCACTGAATCAGGTTAAGTTTTTGTTTACATCATATCTTTCCAGGTAATCAGTCCCTGTGACAATTTTATTAAAGTGGGCTCTTAGCCATTTGCTTAAGCTTGACTAACTGCCTAAAACAGGGTTTATGCACATATCTAACAAAGGTCATCTTTCAATTTCTAAGTAGCCACCAATGTGTCAGTTTCAGTAATTACATTTTATCTTGTAAGCCATCCAAATGAGACTTAGCACTCTTGGTTACAACAAGAGTCAATAATGTCTTACCTTTGATTTCTTATTCATGGCGCAGAACAAAATTGGTGGTGGTTTCTGCACTATCTGATGTTTGGTGCATAGGTCCACCACTTCGGCTGCCTGGTTCTGGATGTGGGGGAACACATACTTCATGTAGTCTGCATTCATAATGGCTTCATCTGAAAAGTATAATAGCAGCGTAATTGATCCATCCTTTTAATGGCAAAGGGAAGGGGAATCATTTGATGGGTTGACACTGCTTTTGGTTGTATATATTATATCTAAAATACAATATTACACTTTTTTTCTTTTTCCCTTCTTACTCGATATAATGATCATCTATGACAATCAATCACAGGGAAGGCCACGTTTATTTTTAACATTTCTATAATTATTTATTTTGTTATCTTTAGTCAATTGCCTTTTTTATTTTTAAATTTGTAGTCTTTCATTCCAATACTGGCAATCAGTGATTTAGATTAAACCATGTTGCGCACATTTAGAGTTATTAAAAACTGTGTGTGATATGAGTATAAATTAAATTATTTATAGTTTGGTTAAGTTTATTGGGATTTCTTGTCTAAGTTTAATTTATATTTTTAGTTCAATAAAGTTCAGTTAGGTAAAATTAGTTCATGGAAATTATATTATATTTGCTAAGCAGAACTTGTAAAGAAATAATTTAATAAATTATGAACTCTCCAAACTAAGATTGCAGTACCTACTCTTGACTAAGTTATATTATTCTCCCTTGGAGCAAAAATGGTTAAAATGTATTATTTTCCAAAAATTTGGTTACTACTAATTCCCTAATACAAAATTCCCTATGTTTTGCAGTATTTCTAGAAGGAAGTCCCATTTTTTTCAGATATTAGAACAGTTGTATTCAGCCTTGAGCTGGGAAAATATCATAGGGATTATGTAAGAGTTAAATATTGTATATTTATAATTTCATGATAATCAGTGAATAATCAGGGCCAGATTTAGGGTTAGCCATAGGAGAGGTAAGGTCATGCAATCTGAAAAATGCCGTTTTTGGTCTCTCTCTCTCCCCCTCTCCTCCCAGACCCCTCTCTCTTGTCTTGACTTCACACTTTTACTCTACTTTAACAAACCCAGTGTTTCACCAAAATATTCTGTAATAATTATATATTATGATCTTGAAAAGAAATAGGCCTAAATGACATCTGAAATACACTCACTGGACTTAACAAGATTCTTACAGCAGGAACACTTGCTTAGCACCTATTCTTTCAGAGTTCAAGAAGCAACTCAGCTAAGATAGTGGTGACATACAAGTGAGTGCAAGTATGGACCTGTTGAAATGTGCTCAGTCCTGTTGTAGTTGGAAAGTGAAAGTATATTGGTCTGGTCAATATAAATAACATCAAATGAAAAAAGCATAATACTACAACATATTTACCATAAAATTTGTTTTTCTTATGAAAATGAAGCATAAAAGTATTACATCACTTGTTCTGTTTAAGTGAAATTTTTTGAAAATTTAAACCCTAATAGCTCCCAAATGCCTTTGAATAACAAATTATTAATATTGTTTTGTTTGAAAGCTGTTAAAATCTACTTGAGAGCAGTGGTAATCACCCTTTTTTGCTTGCGTACCCCCAAAAATATTTTTTCTAGCTTTGTACCCCCCATTGAATTTCACAATATACCCAGTAAGTATTGCCTATCAGGGAACTTAATTAATGCATAATACAATGAGTTTGCAGATTTATTATTTTTATTTTATTATTATTTATTTTTGTTTTGGAACATTCTTAGATAATCATCTTTAAGTACACTAAATATATATTTTTGCTTTCTTTTGCTTTCCGTGCAAAAAAAGGTTAAGCTACATCATCAACATAAAGCAAATTTAGCTTAAAGGTTGAAATTAATGATGTTAATAAGCTAATACTTAGACAACAATTTGTTAAAACTGTAACTTATCCAATACTTTAAAATACAGTGACATGGTTTCTATTTAAGAAAGCCATTTGGCTTCACAGGTAGGCCTATAGATAAAAGTCTATTTTGGAAAAACTATGAATTGTAGCTGTACTTGTTGATGGAGTTTCTAGTACATGCAAGATGTGACCTTATGGAATGTTGCACTCATCTCTGAGAATGGCCAATAAAATGAGTGTGCTGGGTCACTTAGGTGCATAAATTGCACTGACATATCTCCTTCTCCAGAGTTGATTCTATCCGCCATTCCAATGTACCATTTTAAATCACAGACACAAGCGACATAACATTGTGTATGTAATTTTTAATGAATGACTCAATGTATAATTCTACAGTAAAGTAAAAAATTAAAGAGAAATGTTCATGGAGAGTAGTTATTTTAATACCAATTTTAAATGTTTATAATGAAATGATATTGTAAAAACTTTGTGTAGCCTACCAGGAATGTTTTTTTCTTTGTACAAACCTTTGTTCACAATTAACTCACACATCACCCATTGTAGTTTTGGAAATAAAACAAAACTTGTTATTTTTAATTTGCATTATAAAAGAAATTAAACACATCTAATTATTATTTGCTCATGAAGAGGTCACTATAGACTGGATCTAAAAGTGATTCATACATTTGACAGTCCCATCAATACCATCACAGGATGACTTTTTATGACTCGTTGCAAAGAAATACTAAGAAGAAGAAATGTCAAAATCAACTTTGTGATGGCACAGATTTATAAAAGTTATACTTTTTTTTACGGACAAGCATAACCATCAATAAAGTAATTTACTTCCTTTCCACTTTGAAAATTAGTTTTTATGAACATTATTATTTCTTGTTGAATTCTAGAGAACATTGCAACATCATGTTTTGTGATCATGAGAAATTAAACAATGACTTGATGCAGTGATGGAATCAGGACCTGATGTCTGTTTAATAATAAATGATGAAAGGATAAACTGTGCAAGCATAATGGGTCTAATGATATCGCTCTGCTTCTTGGATCACAAAGGAATAATTTTCAACTAGGCCTACTTTGATTGGGCTTTTGTTACATAAAGATGAGAAATAAGCTTTTCAATTTTGTCCACAAGTAAAACACCTCACCTTAAGAAGTGAATAAAAAAGAAAGTGAGATGGATTTGAAAAACAATGTTGGAGAAGGTTAGTCAGAGTACAGTGGATTGAAAGAAGAACAATAATTGTGTCAATTGTAGAGGGCATAAATTCAGGATGATAATTAGAAGCTAGAGCCATAAATATCAATCTTTCATATTATGTACACATTATAAGACTGATCTCCTTGAAGAAATATACAATGTTGGGTATGATAGAAGTTAAAGGAGTAAGAGGAAGGAAAAGAATGAAGTACTACCTTGCTTTATTTATCATGCAACCAAATTGCAAAGAAGGAACAGGACAACATCCAATGGATGGAAGAAGTTTAACCATAGCCCACATTAAAGAAAATAACAGGAAAAAGAAATTTTGAAAAATATATTTTTCAGGCTCGCATCCTACTGCTGATAATATCTACATATTTTTATGTTATCTTAATTTTAGTTGGGGGTAAAAAGCCAACATTTTCCTAAAATATTGCTATTTCGCAAAATAGACCTACCTAAATAGGTACTTTTGAGTTGGCCTATCGTACAGAAAATCATAGTGAAGATTTTTAATTTAGCATAATTAGGCCTAGTCTATTATGAAGAAGCCTTGAGTGATGAAAGTGCACAGAAATAAGGACTAGGCCCCACATTCATGAGCATATTGGTGAATAAACAAGACAAAGCTCACTAGAAGATGATCTTTATGGCATCAAAGTTTTATTTAAATGTTTTAAATACATGTAGGCTATGTATGTTTACATACATATTATTATTATTAGCATCGCGTCTTACTACCCGTTCGGGTTATACGCACTTACGCTAATGTGTAATGGTAGGGTGATTGTGAGATGAAATGGAGGACCTACAGTTTAATGTGGAATCCGAACCATGGTGGAGGCCTGGCATTCATCACATTCACAAGATGTCTTGTCAGAGGTGAAGGAAGGGTTTGGTAAGCAGATAAATCTTTGCCGGGGCCGAGGATTGAACCCCGGCCGCCAGCATAGAAGTCTGACACCTTACCCCTAGACCGCCAGGTCACCGACTTTACATACATAAAGGACAAGGTTAGGTAGGTTTGAATACTCAGGCCTAAGGGACTCATTATTAAATAATCACTTTCCTTATTGATATAATTTAGTTGCAACTCATATGAAGTAGGTTCTAGTTGGAAATAATTTTCTTATTCATTTTATTTCGTAATATCCTTCCAACTTTCTAACATTCCTCTTTAAATTTAATTTGATTATAAACTATTGATCTATGTTAAATGTTTAATCATTTTTAAAGCACTAAATTAACTTTATACTTAACTATCCCAAGTTTTTAGAGAGCTGAGCAAGCTGTTAGTGAAATGAATTTAGTTAACTGTCTTAGATCAAAATTTGGGTGTTAGTAATAGTCCCAAAGTCAGTATTTATGTTAGGGTAGATATAATTTGACAGGGACATGCAGAGTAAAATGGAATAGGCCCTACCTGTTAAAATACCATGGGCTAGGGAAGGTTGGAATGACATAGTTTAATAGTTCAATAAACTAAACAAGCCAGACAAGGGCTCACAGACCTCACCAAACAAACAAAAAAGTGAGCCCAATGTTTTTCTGATGAAGCCTTATTTCAAAATGCCTTTATTAATGTCGATAGGATTCACTTTGTAGAACCGATATAGTTATAACCTATACTAAATCATAGTTAATGTCATAAGGTTTAGAAAACATTTCTAACACACGCTTAAAAATAACAATTACTCTATAAACAATATTATTTTAACTCTTTACATATCTTGATACAAGCCTACCCTGCACTTCAGAAGTACCAACAGTTCAAACAGAAGGTTTGTCAACATATTCTCCTCATAAAAGAATTTCTAGTACATATACAATACGTTTTAAGCGCTATATACAACAAATAGTATTTAAAGTTTATTTACAAGAATGCTCAATTAAAAGAGTCTTATGAGTCTAGTTTGTTAATATTCAGGGAGCAGTTATTTGTGGTAAGATATATTTTATAATTTTTTAAAAGAGTTAACACATTTACAAATACTAAGAAATGTCTATTTACACAATAAAGTTATACATACACCATGAACACACTATATTTTTGACGCGTATGGTAAATTATTTTATTAATATTCAAAATAAAACAGATCCTAGGGGGAAAATGTGAATACTATGGCTGTGACAAACGTACTAAATGTGGAATTATTTCAGTGTACTGTTAGATAAATTGGAATTTTGTGGGGAAAAAAACAGGAAAGAGAGTTGTTGATTGTTGATTATGGTTGCTATGGCTTTGTTTATGTACTCATACTATTTTTTTACATACACACATACAAATACATTACATCTTCAAGGTGATTAAGAAACTATGCATATAGCCCCAAAAATACTCCTGGGTACTTAATCTATCCTCCTAACTTTCTCCACACATCCTTATACTTGCCTACTTTTTTCCCTTGAACAACATCCACATACCGAGTTTTATTCTTAAAACCCGTAATGCTCTATTTTTCACTCATTGGTCTACCACATCTGGCCATGGCCTACTCCTTACTCTTACATACTCCACATACTCTATCTTCATATATTTGCTTCGTCACTCGATCCACACTCATCCTCTCAACATGCTCAAACCAAAATAGCACGCTTCTTTTACATTGACCTTTTTGATTCCCTTTCAAACCGAACTCCTTCAGCACCCATTCATTACTGACTCTGTCCATACGAGTTTTTCTACATACATATATTAGATATTTTATTCCAACCACATTCACCTTGCTCTTGTGTTTCTCCTAAAAAAAAAACGCTTCACATCCATATAACAATGTTGTCGTTTACACACTTTTATATACGGCTATCTTTGCCTCTTTCGATACATTCTTTTCAATAGTCCACTTACATCCAACTACTCTTGTATTTCGGATGTTTTAAATCATTTACGCATGGATGTTGGATAGTTCACACGGCATCACATCCTGTGAGTGGGTCACTAGCACCTCCAAATTTCATTGATTAAACATTTTAAACATAGATTATATCACAAAATTCAATAACAAATACGCAATGTTGCCACGGTGCTAGCACTGTCGTTGTGGTTCTGTCCGCAAGCACTGCTCACTCCACCAATTCTGAGACATGATCCATCATCACCTCGATAATCAGGTATATATTAAAGGTCTTAAGGTAAAGTGCTTTCCTCACGACCCAATGTTCGTGGCTTTAAAACCAACCGAGGTCAAAGGGTTTTCCTTGAGTGACAAAAGGCCATAGCACAACATCCTTCAAAGATGAAGTAAAGCTGTCGGTCCCATGTCGATTGTGACATGTAAAATAACCCTGGAGTGTATGTGAACATATCTTTCCCGGCAAAATTGTTTGGCGCTTTCCCTCTCACTCATAGAAAGAGACTCGCGTACTGATATAATCAGTTGGTTCAGAAAGTGCACAAATAAATAAAGAATAAAAATAAATAGATAGTCAACTGGTTTTTTGTAGATGGCTGTTTTACAAATCATATTTGTACACTCCATTTACCCTGAAAATTACTGTTCTTACCTTGATGGATTATACTATGATAGCTTTATTTTTTAAGCTAGACCCTAGATCTAAGCCATCAAGGTAAACTTGCTACCTTCCAATCCAACTGGAGGATACAATAAAATCACAACACCACAAACAATATATTTTGTTCAAATGAAAATTGCTGCAATATTGCTACATAACTTATTCCATAACAACATTGTAATTATTAAAAAGCCGCCATGCATGATCCTCGTGGTATATTTATTTTCCCATACTTAAATAACACCGAATTTTCTGACTTTTAGATATGGGTGATGATAGATTTATACAAACATTCCTTTTCCAAAAACAAATGTTTTCTTGAGCGAAAATGGTATAGTTAGTAGGTTTCTTCTTCTTCTTCTTAGTTTATTCCCTCAACAATTGAGATATTGACTCTGTGGTGGAATATATGATATATTAATCAATCTACGACGCTTCTGAGGTTCTTCTTTGTGAGAGGGTATAACTTAATACAGTGAAAGAAAGCCACCCTCAGGAATTTGGGATTTGGGGCATACCAAAACATAGGTATGTTGAGAGGAGTAGGAGAATGACATCAGATGTGGTGGAAGACAAGCTTCTCTTTGGATTTTTCTTTGGGAGTTCTGGAAATGTTTACCTCTTGAGAGGGAAGGGGTAGAAAATCAGAGAGACGTGGTGATGTTTCCAGGAGTAAGGAGCTGATGGGAGATAATGGACGGGTAGAGCATCTTCTCAGAGTACAATACTAATATAAACAAAACGAGTGAGAGATGGGTGGGAATAATAGGAATACATGGTGAGAGAAGGATTCAGGGGTGCTCTCTGAGAAGCACTTGGTTTTATACCAAAGGAAGACTCGGGGTAAGACCCTTAAGAGTGGCTTCTTGGGGGCATGGGTGGTGGAAACATACTCTGAGGTGCTGCAATCAGAGTTTGGGTGATATTGACATTGGTGTATTGAGCAATGACCAGTGCACGGATCGTGAATATGTCTTTGAAATAGAAACTGCGCAATGGCGGTTAGGACAATTGATATTCTGATTAACTATTTTTCTGTGAGAAGCCCGAACTACTGGACCTGACTGGATACGTATTATTTGAGTACCTGGGCATACGGGCTCTTCTTTTCAGTTTTAATTTCCAGGACATTTTTCTCTGCCTTTCATTTCAGACAGGCCTGAAACTAGACAGGGTGTGGACCTTTGTAGTTAACAAAGAACTTAAGATGCTTACACGGTGTATCTTGAACCTCAATCCAGCAATCCGCATAGGTTGGTTTACCCCGGCATCGCAGCTTCGGATGTCCAAAGCATCGTCGAGGGTTGGGGACATATGTCCAAACCCTGAGCACGCTGAAACCGGCTCGGACCTCCTTTGTAAGGGTAGTAGTTGTAAAAGTAAGGATATACATATCCGTGTATTTCTCTTGACCTTTATTTTTTATGGTTATCTTATAAACTTCAGTGACATTCTGAGGGGAAGGCTTCTCACATATTTCCTCAATTTTCACACAGTTAAGTTCATAGCAAGTGATCATTATCTTGAAATCATTGAGGAACCTGTGTGGTTCCACCTTCTCCTGCAAATGATACGAGATGCTAAACGGTATTTTAGATAAAGCCATTATATTGGAGTACTGAATGTCAGCCGTAGTCTGAATTAATATAGTGTCATCGCGCAGTTTTATTATCGAGTCATCCAATTTCACTGAGCCACTTACCATTATTTTGAGGATAAATGGGATGGTACGCTTGAGGTTTTCATTGACTTCCACTCGATACATTACCAGGAAGCGGGGCTGGAGTCTCACCACTTGCTGGGTTTTCCGCAAAATATGACTGGATGACCTTATCCGTTTCCACCTCTTCTCATCAGTACGACCCTGTGAAGGGCTGGATGGTAAGATGCCAGAAAGGTCTGGCAGTACAGTGCTAATGGACATTAATTTTCCAACTTTGACAATGGTTTCAGCCATTCCATTTGGGGGACAATCTGCAAAGTACTCGGATAATAGACCCAGGGTGATCTTAGTTGGTACTACCCCAAAAGGTCCTGTTAACTCTACCGATGGGAGGTTCTATACATCACTACACACAACAACCTTCGCATGGAGCATAACCGGGAGAGAGGTCATCGCCGCAAGTAGATGCAGGGAAGTGCCAATTTTACGCTCGAAATCCTCATGAATGCCAAGGATCTTATCTAGAAGTAGGGTAACTGGTTATTTACAGACTCTGGTCCCTTCTTCTACGATATTAAAACCAGCGCACTTCCATGAAGGAGCTCAGGTGCAAAGGTATCCGGCAACTGTCCGGAGGAGGCTATGAATGTTGTCAAGGTCTTAAATGAGGGTCATAAAAGCTTTTGCACAAGACCACAACGAAGGATAAAGAGAACAAAGGGTCGAGAAGGTGAAGGAAGAGTAAAAAGTCAGTATGTCCTGTGTAAAAGCTTCACCTTTAGGTCACCTCTCACGACCAGCAGGGGATAGTGTGTGACTATTCTAAGTCCCATCCTACAAGGGACAGTTGAAAATCTGGTATTGAGAATACATATATTGATTGTTTTCGAAGTTAAGCTATTTAAAACTTGTATTAATACATTCAACTACAAAACTAGGATTAGTTACTATTTAGCTATATAACTATTTTGGTTAACCTGTTTACAATAATTGTTGATCAACATTACAATAAATATATTACAAAACTTATCACATTTAAATAAATAAAAAGTCATATACTATTTCATATTGTCTACTAAAAATATTATTTTAACCGTCTTATTTTTCATTTTAAAGTATAAACATCAACTTTTAAAAGCATAAATTAAATTTGAATAAATTTCGTAGTAAGAAGATTTATAATGAGAGCTCATATAAAGCGCATGCGTAACTGCGCATAGAGGAATGAAATTGGAAAAAAAAAAATCATGCGCGATTATTACATTAAGAACTAATATTAAACCAGAGGAAAAAGAAGACTTGGCAGACCTGATCCAGTGGCCGCATAGTCTAAGTAGTTACTCTTATGTTAGACTGGACTGCTAATGATAGGTTGATGGGGGTTCGAGTCTCGGTAGAGTGTACTGAGGGTGGATTTTCCAACATAGTTTTCCACTCTTCCTTCGCGCAAATGCGGGTACACTTAATCAAAATTCAACTTTTATAATTCCTAACACACTAGTGTAGTTATTACATAGGTGTATAGGCCGAAAGGACAGTAAGACGTAGTGCTAGATAAAATCTAGCCTATATCCAAGATTTTCCCGATATCTTAATCTTAAACCGACCATTGCAACTTACATACCACAAGAAGTCGTCGCATTCATACCCATACCAGAATACCTCCCTTCCCACTCATATAACACATTTATTTTAGCTTTGGGAAAACCTTCAGCGCTAAGGCTAATTTTTTTTTATAG
>CABEEJ010009619.1:0-11651 GCA_901482245.1 Timema douglasi
CGCGCGCACACACACACACAAATAAAGTTCCACCACTGCTGTATAAAGTAACAATGTTTTAATTTTTTAAGGGTTTAATATTATTAAGTCTAGCAGAAGGTTCTTTATTGCAAACATTTAGTGAGTCCCTAATAATAACTATTTTCAATGGTTCCAGCCATTGTTTGCAATAAAAGAACCTTCTATATGTTACTTCTCAGCTATGTCCAGTGTCCGCTCGTAAGAAAATTTAGTCATGGGTTAGGTTCAGTCCCGAGACAATCGATTGTTTGATGCCACTGGCAAGGCAGCAAAGGTCGGACGGAAGTCATGACAGCGCAGACTCGGCAAGGTCGAGAGGAAGTCACACGTGGGGGAAGGGGGACGCTTCATTTCTGGCGGGAAAGCTCGTCAACACATACACACGAGGTGGGTCAGCCGACCAACCTCTGGTGGGGTTTGTACGCACAATGTGGTTTTCACACCTCGTCCCGAGCGGGATATCCTCATATTTAAACTAAGAGTAGGGAAGAAATTGGTAAAAATATGAGGAAATGAACCCAAATTTGCATAAATGGAGAGTGGAATACTATTTAGAGAGAAAAAATAACCTCTGTACACCCAATCGGGTTTTGAACCCCAGTCTTCCTTATCAGCGCTTCACAAAAATCGCGCAGTCTCACGTGTTTTTTTTGTTAGGTTGGGTAATATATTTAAAATCACTTTGTAGTGAACTGGCTTAAAAACTAGTTAACATTATCATTATTAGGTAGATCATACATTTATTGTTATTTTGCTGTTTTTAACGTGCACTTCTTGAATCGAATGCTTATTTCAACACACGACTTATGATCTCTTAAATCTAGAACAGAACAGCACCCAAGCCTCTGTCCGTTAATTCATCACCGTGAAATAGTAAAACCAGTTTACCAATGATAATTATTTCGACCATGCTGAAAAGAGAACCCAGGACCCTTAACTCACACTGGAGACATGCTAATAATAATAATAATAATAATAATAATAATAATAATACAAACGTGTTTCCATAAATTTGATTTATTTTATGGTAAATCATTTACACTCATAAGTTTTGAAGATATCTAAACAATTCCAGTGGGGCGTCATATTTGGTTTTTTCCTTGTCACTGATGGCGGAGGGTGATGTTATTTTCTAAGCATCAACTTAACTAAAATGAGAACACGATATTTATAGGTAGGGATGATGGGATGATAAGGTAAGAATGAGCGTTGAAATGTGAACCGAGAAAAATGGGGGGTGGGGGGGCAATAAATATAAAAAACAGGAGGCGAAAATGCATGATTTTCTTAAAGAGGCGAATAAGGCGAAAAACCACTGCAAACCAGATAAAGAATTTGCGCCTTTGCCAATGTGGGCAAATGCGTGGAAAAGGTGTAAATTAAAAGTGCCGTTTCTCCCCAAGCGACACTCTTGAAGAGAAAGTTCAGAAGAAAGAGGGGACTTCAAACCAATATGCTACGGTGTAATAATACCTTATCTTATCACCACCAGTCATACGCCACTGATAGGGGGGTTTCAATCATTTGTGCGAAGCTGCGGTACCCTTATCAACCAGCAACTATTTGGATTGGAATCAATGGACTCAGTCCCAAGTGTGTCTGAAATCTGAATGGGCCTGGCGTCTTTAAAATTCTAGGAATAAAATTATAACTACAAACATGTCCGTGTAATCAAATGTAACCTCCTACAGCAACCATCATATCGTAAGTTATGGATTTGTATTATATCATTCTTAAATACTACCCATTGTCACATATGCTGCAGAAACAAGTACATTGAATGTAAGAGAGACTAGGAAAGTGGAGGCCATGGAAATTAAGTTTGTGAGGAGTTAGCTGTCACGAGGAGAAACAGGAATAGGAATTAAGTTTGTTGTGCCTCACTGTTCAGTCGGCCCTTGTATCTTTCCTACGCACTTGCACCGGCCGCTCCAACCACCCTCCCTTCTGCCTGGACCGGCCCACAGTCCATGTTCTCTAAGCAGTCCGGGACGCTTTAACCTCTATAGTCAGCGCCAAAGAGAACTGGCCTTCCTATTGGCTCGCTCGGCGGCCAATGTCACACACCAGGCACACGTTGCCGGGACTACTTCCTACTTCCCACCACGATTCACGTTGCCGGGACTACTTCCTACCTCCCACCGCGACTCACGTTGCCAGGGACTATTTCCTACCTCCCACCGCGACTCACGTTGCCGGGACTACTTCCTACCACCCACCGCAACACGTGTTGCCGGGACACCCTCCTTATACCCCTCAACTCTCACCATCGGCTGGTCCTCATCATCGCTGTTCCACGAGATGGTACACCCACCGCTCCGACAAAGCCCACCCACGGGACCGGTGCCTAGCCACAAACGTCACCAGGAGACCGCACTTCGAGTGATGCAACCCGCTACACCCGAAGACGCAGTTGGGGATAACAAGTTATCCGGAAAAAGGTGGGGGTAGAGGGAGCACATGAGATAGTAGAGGAAATAATCCCAGTGATGGAGATGGATGAAGTATGTAGGAAAAGACCACCAGGAAGATCAACAAAGAGATAGGAGGAGCAGATAACAGAAAGTGTGCGAGTGAAAGAAGGGTGGAAGCAATTAGAGGAAGAATGTTGGAAGGACAAAGATGTAGGTATTTCACTAAACTGCCCAGCCCACAGGCTTGCAACAGTCTATTCATGATGATTTCCAAATATATTTTATCAAGGTTTCCATAATTTGAAATCCTTAGCGATTATTTTTTAAATATTAATGTGTAATATTCCGCTCACATCATAAAATATGTTTCAGGAATTAATTTATTTTGTTGTTACCGTTGATTTAGAATGTTATTTTAATTTAAAGCGCAGTGCCATCAATGTTTTATGTCTCTGTGTTCATGCACTGTTTTAACTTAAAAGTAATAAATATTAAATTTGAAGGAACTATGTCCAACCGTTTAGGCTCTACTTAGCAAAAATACACAGACAAAGAAAGCAACAATGTTCGAACAACAAAAAGTACATTAAAATAAACTTCGTTAAAATATTCAGGTATTATTTAAAGTATCCTATATTCCAATTAGAGTACAATCCTACATCACAAAATTCACAGCACCAAAGTGTAACCAGGTAAGTTCAATGTGGTAGTTTTAAGTATTCCTTAGAGCCCACACACTTCTTGAAATAGCGGTAAAGTTGGTAGCAACTAGTTAAGGTGGTCAAATGGCCTAAACAACGATTTTAATATTTTTTTAAATGACGGCACATTGGACACGGCGCTAAAATCGTCGAGGCACACCATCAGAAATGTAATAGAAATGTTATCATTTAATTAACGAGTATTCAGATTATATTTAAAAGTTCTATTGCTAAAATTCTAATAATTGTGTTATTAAAAAAAAAAAAAGTTGAACCATAGATTTAAAAAGATTGATTTTTAGTCCTAAAATTTTTTCTTACTTATTTTTAATATTCCCCCCAATAATCCCACGGCACACCGGTTTAAAAACGCTTGTATAATGTGTCACTCTCGCAAGAGATTGGACTGCCAATGGGGAAGTCGGGGGTTGAAATACCAGTCGGGTGTAGTGAGGGGTTTCCCCCCTAAATTGTTTTACACTCTCCATCCACGCAAATGCGGGTACACCTTCCTTAAATTCAACCTTCATCATCCCTGACACATAATTAGCTCGAACGGTAAGTGAGAAAAGGCGACAAAAAATAAATTTGGTTGAATAACAATCCATTCTAAAGGTTTTCTATTGAAAAACGCGACATGTCATTTAAAAACAAACATTTTTATTGTACTCGCGTTATTGTGTCTGTTTTGAAAATAGGCGAACTAAACATGTTCAATGAAAAGCCAACATTTATCCAAATTTACAACTTCCGGGACAGTACTCGCGTGCCTACACCGTTCCGGCTCATTTATAGTACTCAATATTGCGCTCCCGCCCCCCTTTCTAAATCAGAATCTTCCAAGGTTGTGGCCAAAGAGCGCATCTTAACAGAGTCAAATTTTCATATGAAGGACCCTATTTGACAGCTAGAAACATTGCCAGATCTACTCTTACGTATTCATGCGTCAAGTCATGTGATCTGCAGCTATCACTGTTGATAGATATTATCAACATTGACCGCAAAAACTTTGCATTTTATAAAAAGCTCTTCCTATGAAAATTTGACTGTGTATTTGCTTTTAAAAACCATGTCGTAGGGTATGCAGACCAAGTGTCCAGATAATCTAGTTTGGTTTGCCGGTGAGAGTTCGCATCCCGGTCGGATGTACCGAGGATGGTGCTTGTCCTACCCACCGTAATCTACGATACTTGATCCTAAACCTTAGTACGGAAAGTCCGTTCACCGTAGGAATTGTTTTCTGAAAGGCCTTTTTCTCTACCAGAAGTCTATTATATAGTAGGATATTTGTAGGAAAAAATACCTTACAGAGAGTAATTCCTACCGTGAATGAAGTATACTTGGAAACATTGGCGGCAAACATTAAAAAAACATTGTTTCGCGTCCAGAGTTATGATCTGCCCAAGAAGACAGAAAAGAAGAAAACGGGGGTGGGTTCATAAAGTGCTTCAAAATGTTTAATACTATACAAATAATCTTCTGATAGAACTGAAGCTCAAAGAGGGTAGTGGCTTTTAGGAATTTCACTCTGATGTCTCCTACAGACTTTGAAGCTATTTTACAAATGGCTGGTCCCAGGGTAATGAAAAGAGACACACAATTTAGATCAGAAATGTCACCTACTAGCCCACGCTGCTTGTTGTCGGAAATGTTGGCAAACATTGTTTCTTGTAACCCATTTGAAATGGATCACGGGAAACACAAAAACCAACATGGAAAAAATTATGCCCAACTGTTTCTAAAACAAGGCAAACATGTTGATTTTTTTTTCCTAGTGCGTACTAGGCTTAACAATATCTTGTGATGAGTGGAGGAAATGTTACCTCCTCCACCACCAGTAGCCTCATCCTTTATTGAATCAAATATGTTCCTGAACACCTTGTTTTCGCCATGTGAGGTAAGAGGCCACATTTCACACCCATAGAGAACCGTTAGCAGTATTGTTCTGTATATTCAGGGTTTTCACATAATTAATTTCGTTGACAAAAGTTCGCGGTATCCCTCGTCAGTATCACCAAAAACTGGTCGATTCAACCTTGGCCCCCACCTTCCCTCTCACCCATTTTCGACAAGTCGCAGAAAACCATTAAAAGACGCGTGACGCGGGGGAACGACTTGGTTTTTTTTCTGGGTTCCCCTTCATTAATCGTCCTTGCCTTACTTTTTTTTTTACGATTTGTTTGTTTTATTTCCGTCTTTCGCTATTATTGGCTACTTTTTTTTCTTTCTCACTAATTCCCACGGCTACCGCAGAGCGGCGCTAAAAATACACTTAGCTGCGCGATAAATATAGCAGCGTTACCCAATTCTCGGCGAGTGTTTACTTTTTATCGCGGATAGATGAGGGGAAAGAGGGGATGCGGGGGGGGGGCCATAATATTCGATTTGAATACTTCCAAGGTGATATCAGTCAATCTTTGAGAATTTTTTTTATTGCGGGATTAGTTTTCGGGCACGCATTATTTATTCAACCTTGGACTTTCACAAACTGATGGTTTAATACAGACTATGATAAAAAAAAAGCAACAACTAAAAAACAATGTAAAAAACTTACTTCTAAGGCATTACTTTACAAACTTTTAAAAGCAACGTGCCTATTTTTTGAACAACAAACGTTTGCGACCCACCTATTAATGGACACAATGCTAAAAGGAATACAAAAATTGTGGATCTAAAGCACATGGTGAATTGATCAAAAGTGACTGAATGCAGCTAATCAATAATTAATTGTCAAGATATGTGAATGGTGTTATGAAGTATTAGTCTGCATTCTAATTTTAACAGAATCAACTTTATCTGCCAGATATAAAAGTTATATTTATACCTTAATTTTACCCGCTGCTGTGGCCGAATGGTTTAAGGCGCTACTTTAGCTGTAGACTAAGACTGCCGATGACGGAGAGATCAAGGTTTGAATCTCGGTCGAGTGTTCGTACTGCGGGTGGTTTTCCTAAATGGTTTTCCACTCTTTCTCCACGAAAAAGCGGGTACACTTCTTTTACAATAATATAACCTTACTCATCCTTAAAACCAATAGTGTTATTAGTACATAAGAGTCTTTCTCCACGAAAAAGCGGCTACACTTCTTTTACAATAATATAACCTTCCTCATCCTTAAAACCAATAGTGTTATTAGTACATAAGAGTATAATTCGCACGGGTAGTAAGACGCGGTGCTAAAAGAACTAGCCATACCTTGATTTATTTACGCCAGTGACAGCTACTAATCACACGACTACGCTGGAAAGTGGACTTTCTCGTATTCTTACGTAACGTCATGTTATGTGCAGCTCTAACTTTCGATGGATACTATCAATGTTAGCTGAAATAAAATATGTTTGTTTCTTCTAAAAGGTTCTTCCTAAGAAAATTGGACTGTATCGTGGCTAACCGATACATAATGTTAGGTGAATGTTTGATCATAAAGCTCATTTATACAAAAAAGCTTTTAACAGCGCGCGTTCCTGGCGTTCATTTGTTATTAAACTGCCAGTATTGGTACTAGAGTGTGCGATTCTATAAATAAAGCGTAGAAGTGGGGACAGGCGAACACAGTGAATAGTTTCCAGACTTATTTTATAATCGCGAGATATCCAATCGAAAGTTCGACAGTGTGTGGAGTCTTAAGCAAGTGGTGTCCCTGGTGTGTCAACAAACTGTTAACAAGACGGGAGACACACGTCTGATAGATATCGATAGATTATTTGAGGTATTTAACGTGCACTTTCTGAACCGATTGATTATATCTATCAGCACACTAGAATTTCTATGAGAGAGTGCGAAATAGCCTACCAATTTTGCCAGGTAAGGTATTCTCGCATACCTTCCAGGGTTCTTTTACAAGCCACAATCGACGTGGGACCGACACATTTACTCCCCCTCCGAAGGAAGTTGTGCTACGGATTTGTATCGCTAAAGATAACCCCAGCTGGGTTTGAACCCATGAACATCGGACTCTGAACACGATCTATAACAGGATGTTATTATTTTCAATCGAGTGGTTATCAAAGCTTCGAAGCACCCCCTATTATAAAAAAAAGACGATAAGCCTACCGCACCGTAGGCGAACACGCAGACAATGGCGTCAGTTTCGTCTGGTTTGGCAGGAGATTGGGGTTAGAATCCCGGCCAGGTGTACTCAGGCGGTTCTACCTTAAATGTTCCCCAACCTGCCTTCACGCAAATGCAAGTACAGTCCAATTTTCATGGTAATAACCTTTTCTGACAGAAAAGTTATTATTAGATCTACTTTCTTGTATTCATACGTAACGTCATGTGACCTGCAGCTGTCACTTTTGATTTATATGCTATCAATGTTGACCAAAACAAATATAATTGTATTTTATAACATGTCCTTTCCATCAAAAACCTGTCATATATTCCCGTACACCTTTCTCATCGATACTCTACAGAAGCGAGGCAGGTGCGTTTAGCCCCATACCGGCCCGAATGAAGTACACTCTACGGTAGAAATATAACGAGTAATATCTAACGAGTTCAAACGAAGAACGGCCGGATATGTTCGCCGCAGAAAACGTGTAGTTTTCACTATCGCGGATTGATAAAAATGACGGGTTATTCCTACGAACGCGACGAAAAAGGAAGTTATGCGGTTAAAATATTACGAGGGGAAATTAACAGGGAGGACTTGGAAAGAAAGAGAAAAGTGTCCGGTCCACCTTTTTTTTCAAACTATACGATAAGTAGGCAGGCAAGGCAGCCTTTTTAACCTATCAGAGGAAGCGCAACCTGAGGTTAAGTCACGGGAAGAGGGAGATCTTATCAGGGACAATTAATTCAAATGAAACAAGAACGTGTTAGTCTTTTAATGAAGTTTGGCGGGTGCTGGAATACCACAATGCGGTTTTTCCACAAGAGCCAATTAATTACGTTCTAGAGCGCTGGTGTCGTCTAAGGGCTCTGGAACCAGATTAGGCGAGGTCCTACTCACACATATTTTGACCGGAAAAAGATGCTTCTGCACAAGAGGCATTCCGCGACACCGCACACGAAACATGCCTCGATATCACACACGATAAACGCATCGACATCACATACGGGACATGTATCAACATCACACACTAAACATGCATCGACATCACATACAAGACATGTATCATCACACATTAAAACATGTATCGACATCACATACTATACATGTATCATCACACATTAAACATGTATCGACATCGCACACGAAACATGCCTCGACACTTAGCTCTTTTTAAAATTGTTATTCCTTAACAACTACACTGTTTTAGAAATATTTTTTTGTTAAATTTGATAAGAGAAGGGTTTAACATTATTATTGCTAATGCATTTAAGCTATAATATTTCTACTACATTTAAAGGTGACCAGGTGGTCTAGGGGTAAGGTGTCGAACTTCTGTGCTGGGTTTCGGGGTTCAATCCTCGGTCCCGGCACAGATTTATATGATTACCAAACCCTTCCTTCACCTCTGACAAGACGTGTATTAATCACAACTTGTGAATGTGGGGAATGCCTGGCCACCACCGTGGTTCGGATTCCACGTTAAACTGTAGGTCCTTCATTTCATCTCACAATCACCCTCCCATTACACAATAGCGTAAGTGCGTATAACCTGAACGGGTAGTAAGACGCGGTGCTAATAATAATAATAATACATTTAAACAATTATTATAGATAGGTAACTAATTTTAACAAATATATGCCTATTATTTTAATAAAAATCGGAATTGAATTCAAGTTGTATTATTCGACGAACAAATTTAAAAAATAATGTAAACATAAAGGACTGGGTCATTGTGGAGGTGGACAGGTGGTGGGGAGAAAGGAGATGTTTATGTTCCAAAGAGACCCCACCAGTGAGGGCAAAAAGTTCATCATTATGTTCATGATGATAATTATAATGATTTATAATGTAATGCTTTGTTTAAAGTTATAAATATTCCATGATAATTTCTTTGAATATATTGAAATTAATATCTTAAAAAAGGACATTCCTTATCACTTATATTTAAAAAGCGAGTGTCAATCAAAATTACTTAGCTGAGCACCGCTATAAATATTCATCAAGAATGTACGTGTGTGGATTACACAAACACGTGTGTGGCCGTCACAACCACTCGTAGTAACCATCACAAAATATTATTTTGTGGCTCCTCTTCTGAACATTCAAAACAGAACTCAATGTAATTTCAAGAAGCAGGGAAGAAAAGACATTCGAATCGATATTCCGAAGATGTTATATAAAGTGGGGGAGATTTCTATTTCGGCAGCGCCCTTGAGAGAGGTCAAGGTCAGTATGTGACACAAGAGCATTATAGTTCTTCTAGAAAGCGAATGCCTCACATGAGAAAAGTAGACGTGGGTACAGCGTTTCGGATGACCTATGGGTCATATAGACTGATGTTCTTATAAATAGATTTATGGATACTTTTTTTCCCTATCAGAACCCTTCTACATAGTAAGATTCTGGTAAGAAAAAGGCCTTAAAATGGTTATTTGTAAGAAAATCACTAACGGTGAACGAGGTTAACTGTTGCCAAATCGCTCTCGGTGGTCTCGGGGTAATGTGCTCGCCACAAGACCCGATGTTCGTGGGTTCAAACCCAGTCTAATCCGTGGCACAACTTCCTTCATGGGAGAAGTAAAGCCGTCAGTCCCATGTCGATTGTGGCGTGTAAAAGAACCCTGGCTTTCCCGGAAAAATTGGTAAGCCCTATCACTCTCGCTCATAGACATTCTTGTGTGCTGATATAGTCAGTCGATTCAGAAAGTGCACGTCAAATATTTCGGTACAAGAGTTGTGTCTATTATTTTGGTAGGATAAAAGGCCTCCCAGAACGGTAGAAGGCCTTTTATACTACCAAATACTACTTTACAGTAGGATTCTGGTACAAAATAAGGCCTTCCAAAAAAAAGGCTCCCTTCTAAAGTATAGTAAGATGTGATGGAGGGAAAATATAGGCTTGGCTAGACTGAGGACTAGATCCTAAACGAGTGCTTAAGGTGATCCCCCCACCCCCAACACCCCCACCCCACACACACACACGAATAGTGTGAGTTTGCCAAAATCTTTCCAAACGGATGCTTGTGAACCCTTGAGGTGGGATGGTAGTGACCATGAGTTAGGGGCAGTATTTTCACTCTTTTTATAATAAAATATTTTTCTTGACAAAATAAATAAAGTATTTCTTCACTTTAAACATAGAGTTTTAATTTTCTTCCCATGACGATATTAACATTTGTTGAATATTTGTCAAAGGTGTTCTGGAATTTGATGAGTGAAGACAACTTTTCCTTTTTATTTTAAGTTTATCACCTAATGCTAATTTTTTTAACATCGTGTCTTACTACCCGTTCGGCTTATACACCTATGTACTGATTACGCTAATGTTTTAAGGAAGAGGAAGGTTGGATTTAGTGAAGTGTTACCAGAATGTCCTTGTGGAGGTAGAGTAGAAAACCATTTAGGAAAAACCCCTCAGTACACCCAACCAGAATTGAACCTCAATCTACCCGTCATCAGCAGTCTAGTCTATGGCAAGAACGACACGTTAGACCATGCAGCTACCGAAGATGGTAAATACTAATATGCTAGTAATGGCAGATAGTCAATAACTGATTAGATTAATTAAGCTCTATATTTTTATTGGATAAATATTTGAGACAGTGAAAAATGCAAAAAAAAACTACCCATTGCTCGCAATCCCACCTTAAATTCCCCATTCAACACGTTGTCTGTGACGACACCAGGTGACTCGGCGGAAAGCCTATTTACCCGGCGCAAACAGACCTCCGCACTGGACTAGTTGAAGAGTTGTTGAGTGGCGCGGCAAACAGCTGAGGCAACTTCTCAGGTTGGCACTAATTGGAAGAGTCGACTTTATAATTAGACACAGGCAAGGTCGATAAGGTCGGTTGGAAGCGCGAGGATACCGGTGGGGTGTTTTGGCGAGAGGATAGCGTGCTCGGACCAGCCTCGAGAGGATGGAGTTAGATTCCAACCAGCTATGGAGGTGTAAGAATGTTTATATCATCTCTCTCCATGCGAATGTCAATGCACTTCTCTAAAATTAACCCTAATTTTTATTCCTCGGGTTATTATTGTCGGCGACCCGTGAACCGGCAATAGTGAGTTCTTCGCTATAAGGTCCGCCATTATAATTGTATTTTATGAAAGCCGAGAATCGATTTTGTTTTAAACAAAAAAATATTCACGAAGTTTACTTAGGTCTATTGATGGTAGAGTAACTGTCACTTCCGCTTCGGTGGTGGAATGAAAAGGCAAGGGTCAGCAACCGGTCGATCTCCCGGAAATTTTGTAAGAAAACTATCGTTATTAAAAGTCGATATTTGAGTCTTCTAAACTGGCAAATATATCATTACACGTGCTTTCAAATAATATTCGAGTGTGACGAAAATAACCTTGATAAGTCATAATCGAAAGTGTTATAGGAAAATTAAATATAGTAGTTGAATATGGAAATAAATATTTGCATACTGTCTACTCTATCTTGGGGGCGGGGG
>CABEEJ010009620.1:0-17640 GCA_901482245.1 Timema douglasi
AACAGCCAATCAGAGAGCAGGAGGAGTGGTCACGTGACCAAATCCAGCCAGTCACAGCTCTGTGCTATCAAACCCCCCTAACTACTAAAATATAAGGAAAAAAAATTAAATATAATATGAACAAACGTTTGATACAAATGAATATTAAGCCACCAAACACTCTTAGCACTATGTAGGCCCACGCCAAAATAATGACCGTAACCATTAACACAAGAATAATGGCTCACAACTGGAGAGAGGCTTCTTGAATGGATGTCAAACAGCTGTGTTTTGTTTTTCCGAACGGACTGTCGTCAGAAGGATTCATTGGTGTGAAGTCACCAGGGTTATATTTATGTTTATATGGAGTGCTATTCCTGAAGACTGTGTTTTGACATTCAGCATCTTACACTGATTTAAATCAATAATATAACAGAATAAAGTGGCTAAGAGTATGTTCACCAGTATTTTCCTGAAACTATGGAAAAATAACCTGTTAAAATAAACCTCAGAAAATTATTTTGTATTAGGTGGGTGTACTTTTCAAACACGTTAATTATATCAACACACGACTTAAAAGCTACCTTAATACTAATAAAACACAACATCCAGTCCCCTAGCCGACAATTTGCCAAAGATAAATCTCAGACCATCTTACTATCAGACCTTCCTCTATCTCAGTTGGCTCAAGCTCTACTGACTGTTCTACAGTGTTTAATTTTTGCCAGTGAATTCGACCAGGATTAGAAGCAGGTCCTGATTATAAACGGTGGCAAAGTGTGAATGTGAGTGTAAAACCTTATACTGCCCAGCCACCCACCTCTGTGGGTAGCTGGTTTCTTAATTCAGAAGCATGGTGTAGTAAAATTTGGAGTGGCATATAAAATGTATTCTCAAATTGTTAAAATTGTAGTAGTGTTCTGGCCCTGTCATCACACCTCCTTATTGGCCGGAACTGACCTACTTTCCAAGTTCGTATGATTTACTGTTATTCCCCCTCCTCCTGGTCCCTCATCCTGACCATGTCCACCCCTTTTCCCCTTACCACCTGCCTGGCCTACCATCCCAGGACATGTTGGTTCTTGATGATTAATTATTAATGATGGTTAATTAATTATTGTTAATTGATTATTGTTAATTAAGTAATTGGTAGGATAGAGGTATTGGAGTTTTTAAAGATACATACAGATACCGCACTGAATTGTAAGAAAAGGTCTTGTGACTTTATATACCGTTTCGCAGACTAAAGTCTACCGACCCATGTACACCAAACGTCGGACAACCGATGGTTATAACACGTTGCCGTCTGTGTATCAAAGTCTTTGTAAACGCACTTCTCACGGCTAAAAGGTGATCATTTAGACGGGCTGAGTAATCATCTTTTTATTTATTTCTCTCTAGACAGTTCCACTCACATACCATTTTTCAAAGATTTGAGATTTTTTTTCATAATATTTTTCTGCATGAAAACAAGCATATATTTTTATATTTATTTTATGCACCCGGGTTACTTTTTTATATTTTTTTATTTGCGAGTACAATCCTCCACCTACCTGATTTATTTCTAGTCAATTATAATCGAATGTTTGTATATATATTTATTTTATTTCTAGTCAAATATAATAAACTGTTTGTATAAATATTTATTTTCCTTTAAATTGAAACCAGCTCTATGTATATACTATATTGAAACAACTTTAGTAGTGATATATATATATATATATATTGCAAATATTCTCAGCACACTTTTTATCATTGTAAATAAATATTGTAAAAGTTGTTATGTTTTTGTTTTAACGTCTAATGAATATATCATGTAAATATTCACAGTATACTTTTCACTGTGTGTATACTTTTTCATGATTTAAATAAATATTGTAAAAACTGTTATGTTTGTGTTTTATTGTCTACACACGCACCACCCTCCTATCCTATAAATACAAGTTCATTTAGATTATAAGCTCAGTCTCAAATATTATGGACAAGTTGAAACATCCATTTTCGGCCATCATAAGCGGCCCTTCCGGCTGTGGAAAGTCACATTTTGTAGCAGACATTATCCGTCTCTTTGATACAATGTGTGAAGTTAAATTTGATAAAATCCCATGGTATTACGCTTTATAGCAACCGGGATTCGAACAAGACGGGGCAAGTCCCTGCGTCATATTCTGTAAGTGTTTAACGGAAATGGATGACATCTGTAATGACTCTCCAAAGCTTATTATTCTGGACGACCTGATGCGTGAAGCCAACGAAGAGGTCGTCGATTTTATCACCAAAGGATGCCACCATCGAAATATTAGCGTCATGTACCATACACAAAATATATTCCACCAGGGCAAGGGCCAAAGAGATATTTCTTTAAACGCACATTATATCGTGCTTTAAAAAATCCCAGATATAAAGTTCAGATTCAACACTTTGCTCGTCAAGTCTGTCCTGAAAATTCCCGAGTTTTACAAGAGGCTTACACTCATGCTACAATTACTCCTCACGGGTATATATTGCTAGATTTCAAACAAGGTACACCAGAATGGTTCAGATGTATAGCCCACACAAAAATCGGATGCTTCGTGTACCTACCACGCAAAAGCTATAAAAACACTGACACTTCCCGATTACAGATCATTTCATAACCATGAGTCCCAAAGTGCTAAAGCAGGCCTCTCTGCAACGTGCGATGTATCGCATGGATCCGCCGCAACGTGTCACCTTGCTGAAAACGGCCGAAAATAAACTGATTGACTCTGTTTGCGAGTGTGCCTACAACACTTTAAATAGGCGGGTGCCATTGAAAAATTAGCACAAGACAAAGTTACTTGCTCACAAGCAGGTGTTGTGCAAGATGGTCAAACGAGGAGAGTGTTGGAAGAAGAAAAGACGACTACTCTTTCAGAAGGGAGGAGCGTTATTTCCCTTTCTTTTAGCCCCTTTAATCAGTGGTGTCCTCGGTTCCTTATTCAACAAGGAGCTAATGGAACACAAGAAAAAGAAGATATTGGTGTCCCCGTTAACATTACACCGTTACGAGCAACATCACCAACAAGTGTCATCGGCCACAAATCTAGTAGTTTCCAAGTTGGACAAGGAAATGGAAAAAATCCTCGCTTCAAAACTTGACGACAAGTTTAAATGGACTTTATACCAACAAGTGCTACAGCGCTATCTGCACTTTATCCAACACCCTCCACCATCTGAAAATACCACCACCAGCCCTGAAGTGTCTGTACTTCCCATCCCTGCTGTACTTAATACTGTAGCAGCACAGCCACGTATAAAAGCTGAACTTTTACTAGAACATATTATTTCCTGAGGTGGCATCTCTTGGGACTCAAACGGAGAAGTGAGTATTCAAGATACGCCTCTCCGTGTATCCAATATTGTGGATTTAGTCAACGATCTGGTCAGAGCAAGAAGACACAGTGAACCGTCGGGGTTGCGAGAGTTTCTCACGGCGCTGCAAAAAATAAACGTTCCGAAAGAATTTATTGTAAATCCGAATCGTTTGGCACACATTAGAAATCCGACGCCCGTACCACAACCACTTATACCATCGCAACGCCCTAAAAAGAAGAAACTGAAGAGGATGGATAAAAAGAGAGGGTTTCTGTTCCGAGCTTAAAGGCCCATTTAGCCGAAATCTACTACGATACTTCTCATCCTACAGGGTTTGCGGGGGCGACGTCGCTCAAAATGCGTCCAAGAAAGATCCCTAAAAAGTACAAGAACGGCTTTGTGCGCAGGACGCTTATACCCTACACAAGCCGGTGATAAAAAAGTTTCCATACAACAAGTATGTAGTGTCAAACAATGACGATCTCTGGCAAGCCAATCTCAAAGATATGCGAAGTCTCAGAAAATACAACGATGGTGCAATGTACTTGCTACTCGTCATCGACGTGTTTATCATGAATGGCCTGGGCTAGGACGCTTCCATCCAAGGCGGGGAGCGTCATAAGAGACGCCTTTCGGGTTCTTTTGAAACAAAGAAGCCGTAAACCTCTAAGTTTACAGACGAACAAGGGGGCATAGTTCACGGCACTTCTAGTCCGGAAATGTCTCAAGCAAGAAGGCGTGCATTACTACACCACTCATAATCCGGACGTGAAGGCATGCATCGTGGAACGATTCAATAGAACTCTGAAAGGATGCATGTTTCGCCACTGTACCAAAAATAGCACGTATCGGTATGTGGACGTCCTCCAAGATCTAGTCGACGCTTACAACGGAGCAAAACATTCCAGTATCAAGATGGCACCTACCAACGTTTCAGAAACTAATGTGCTTCAAGTCAGAGATAATCTGTAGGGTAAAAGGCGTCCAAATCCAAATAGTAAGCCGAAAATAAAAGTCGGTGACACGGTGCGTATTTGCAAATCTAAAATGCTCTTTGAAAAGGGCTACGAAAGCAATTGGAGCGAAGAGATTTTCAAAGTCATCAGTTTCGTGTTGCGACAACTTGTCATCTACAGGCTGACCGATCTTGACGGAGAAGAGGTGGAGAGGACGTTTGACGAACCCGAATTGTAACGCGAAAGTCTTCCAAAACTTTTAAATTTAATAAAATACTACGTGTCAAAGGTAAAGGCATCAGAAAGAAAGTGTACGTGCAGTGAAAAGGCTACCCCGCCATATTTAATTCTTGGATTCCTGCCAGTTACGTGAGCACCCTATCATGAAAGACCAGTTTTACATCACTTTACCAAGCGACAGCTCTATGGGATATTTCCCGAAAAATACCCTATTGAATTTCACCACACAACTTCCTTACCGTCTTACACTAGAAGGCCGGTGGGGAGTCGCTCTGGCTGAATTTCGATATCCGTGTTTTTCACCACCGTACCCGAGGGTCAAAATATTGTTAGGTACAACTGAGTGGACGCTAACGACGTGGAACAAACATTCAAGGATAATATCCCTCCTGGAAACTACAGCACTATCCATGGATTGATCAAAGCTCTAAACGAGGTAGAGGCGTTTGAAGGGGATTCCGGAGTTGTATTCAAGTACACAAACCCCAACAAAAAAGTTGACATTATATCTTCTTAACCAAATATACAGCTGCTGACTCTATCAAGCCAACTAAGTCTACAGCTCAGTTTCGATCCTCAGACTATTCTGATAAAAGTCCCAAAGTCACCGTACGCCACCAACATTCTACTAGGCTTGCCCTCGA
Source organism: Timema douglasi (assembly GCA_901482245.1). Classification (NCBI taxonomy): domain Eukaryota; kingdom Metazoa; phylum Arthropoda; class Insecta; order Phasmatodea; family Timematidae; genus Timema; species Timema douglasi. The sequence goes on from CABEEJ010009620.1 coordinate 5,156, forward strand.
AAATGTACATCTACACAGATATTGTCGAGCCTCAGCCAGTGGGTGACATTGTGGCACCACTTTTACGTATCGTCGGTATCAACAACATAAACTGTTTCTACGGCAGACATAAGACAGTTAGATATGATCCATTGCACTACATGCTGGTGCTTAGAAGGGAAATTGAAAGATTGGAAATCAATATAAGAACATACACGGGTGAACGTAAACCATTCAACTTTGGAAAAGTGTGCGTGAAACTTCATTTTCGACGCTGCTCAACATGAACTGTCCCTACCAAAGATACTACGTCAACCAGGCTGGAACAGGAATATCTTCGATCTACAATGGTGTTCACTATCAACAAGGGCATGGGATAGGAAGTTTTTTCAGCGACCTTTTCAAAAGCGTCGTACCATTACTGAGAAGTGGCGCTAAAGCCATCGGAAAACATGTGCTTCATATGGGTATCGACGTGCTCTCCGACGTTCCCAATCAACGGCGTCCTTTTAAAGAGGCCCTACGGCAACGTGTCGGCGAGGATGGAACAAAACTGAAACGCAAGGCTGAACAGAAGATCAACACGCTGATGAACGGCTCAGGCTATAAAGGGCGTCTTTAGAAGCAACGACGTCCGTCTTCTGTCGTCACCCGACGTAAAAAGTTCAAGTAAGAAGCTGTAGATATTTTCAGTTAAAATTTCGTTTCTACACCCCTAGTCCTGCGAGTGTGCCAGCAGTTAACTCGATCTCTTGTCCGTCCCACCCACACAAACCAGTCTTGAAAGTGAGCAATGGCTCCAGTACAAACCTGTCTCTTCCCTCCCCAATGATTCACCCATAGGATTAACCGCTACCAGACAAAGCGTGTTCTATATCGATCTTTCCCAGACCATTCTTTATCTCATGGTGGCCATCATGAAACCCGACGTTGGCGCTTTCACAGAGGTGGATCAGATCGCTGCCGTCAACAACTGGTTGCATTAACTATTCACACATGTGAATGTGTTTTTAAACTAAAAACTTGTCTCACCACCCAGCAACACGTATGCTTATAGAGCGCACATTGAGACGTTGCTCAATTACAACAGTGAAGCCAAAATAACACATTTGACTTGGGGTCTGTGATTCGCAGACAGCCCCGGAACCTTTGAGGAGGCTAACGCCGGTAACAAGGGATTTGAGGCCCATCGCAGTCTCACCACAAAAAGTAAGACGGTGAATCTTTTGGGGTATCTACATGGTGACGTGTTTAACCAAGAGAATTACCTTTTGAAGGGCACCGAACTCAGAGTCAAGCTGGTACGTTCCCGAGACGGGTTTAGTCTTATGGCAGTCCCTGAACTCCCTCACTTTAAGGTTCACATCACTGAAGTCTGCCTTCTAGTGCGACGTGTCAAAGTAACACCTTCTATACTGTTGGCACATGCCAAAGCATTAAATGATTTCAAATATGACAAGAACAAATCAAAATTTTCTGAACATCTCAAAACTTCTGGTCATCAACCCACCCCCATGGAAAATTGTATGAAACTACTCTACAGTTCTTCCAAAGGTACAGCTATGAACACCGCAGAAAATATTTTTATTCAGACTGCATTACTCAACAGCAAAAACGTCCTCAGTGAACAAACACAATTTGAAAATCAAACCTTAATTAACACTTTAAGAAAACTTCCTCAACATACTAGATTAAAATAAACTATGTTACTGCCCTTCCATCCAGTAGTCAATGACCTGTTCGGGCCAGTTTCGAGAAGATTTGGACCTTCTATTCTTCCTTTTCTCAATATATTTTCTTTTTCCTTTCCACACTTAACTTTTTTCATCCATCTATTTTAACTTTTTTCAATACTGTAAGTTCCCCCCTTTCACAATATTCACATTATCTATGACTTGGTAGAAGTCTATAACATCACATTTTAACTTTCAATCACACAACCGTTCATATTTTCTCAGTTGGATTCTAGTTTCAACTAGAACACCATATTCAGGCTGTATTTCATGGAAAGCATGTTATTTCATTCTTCACAGTGGTTTAGTTTTAATGTCAGTCCTTTCTCTTTCTAAAGTGTTTATATTATATTGGCCAACGCCCTTCTACTTGAACCATAACCAATTGCATTTTTGTTTTTCTTTGATTTAGTCTGAGGATGATGCCGTAGAGCGTCGAAACATGTAACATCACTAATAATGGGCGTTCTCTACGAAGCCTAAAAAAGAAGCAAGGGACTACAGATAAGAAAATAGATTTCAATAATATAATCTTAAAATTTTTTAATTTCAACTTTTCAATATTGTCAATTTTCCAATTCAACTCATTCTATTTACTGCTTCAATTGTACAACTTAAAAATTTAACATCATTCCAGTCATGAACAATCTTTAGATATAGTCTAGTTAAACTATATATTTTAATGTAATACATGTTCACTTGTCTAATGACTCGCATTTTAATGTGTTTTTTAATGTATGTTATCTTATATGTTAATCGATGACATTTTTTAAACTTATTTCTATTTAATGTCTCTTTCTATATAATAGTTTACATTCAATATTAGTTTTTTAATACAACTGTTAAGTTAATGTTAAATTGACAATTCCCACTTCAATTAATCTTCTTTGATCATCCATTAAAGTTTATTATCACATTACAAATCTTTCTTATTATCTTTATTCATAATAATAATTTACATAGAATTCTACAAACATTGCAAAGCATTAAATGTCAAACCCACAAAGTATCCCCTCACCCGTGTGGAAGTAAAAACACTCACTATACCTACGAGCGTGCAAGGGAAATCACCAGACTACATATTCACCGGTCATTTACCCAAACGATGCACCGTGGGATAAACGTGGCATTCAACGGAGATGCCACCAAGAACCCGTTAAACTTTTAAACCTACGGCATGAAACATTTCTCACTGTACGTGGACGGGGAAGAAGTGCCGTCGAAACCGCTATAGCCCGATAATTCAAATGGCCACTATGTCATGTCCTACCACACAATGTTTACTGGAACGGGTATCTATTCCATGAGCGAAGGTAGCGACATCACACGGTAAGCTTTCCCCAAGGGATATCATATCATGTCCTTCGATCTCACACCTAATATGTCCGCCCATATAACATCTCATTGGAATTTGACGAGCCACGGCTCTTTGAGCGTCGAAGTGAGCTTCACAAGTGCTCTCACTGAAACCATCAATTGTTTCGTGCACGGGGAGTTTGCCAACATCATCACCATTGACTAGAACAGAAACGTCTTGACCGATTATGGAAGTTAATATAAACGGCTTCCTTACCATACACCTTCATTTAAGCCATCATATCATGTCCTTCGATCTCAAAACTAATATGTCCGCCCACATAACATCTCATTGGAATTTGACGAGCCACGGCTCTTTGAGCGTCGAAGTGAGCTTCACAAGTGCTCTCACTAAAACCATCAATTGTTTCGTGCACGGGGAGTTTGCCAACATCATCACCATTGACTAGAACAGAAACATCTTGACCGATTATGGAAGTTAATATAAACGGCTTCCTTACCATACACCTTCATTTAAGCCATGAATGTCATTGTGGAATTACTGAGATTCATCGACGACCATAAAGAGTTTATCGTCAAGTAACTGTGTTTCATCTGTATGCGATACATTACTTCAACATTGCGCATTAAAGCCCCCATACGCTATCGAGGAACTTCCCACCGATGCCAGAAAGAAAGCCGACTATATAGTCAACAATCTGCACGGTATTTCCTGGGATAGCGGTGATTTGGATTACAGTCTGCTCGAATCCCTCATCTCCCGTACCACAACGCGGGCAGAAACCGTATACGTTAAGGGGCGGAAAAGAAAAAGTTTATAGTCAAATACACGTCTACACCCATCGTAGATCTGTACGACAGAGGTTGTTCGTCACTGAAAACACTTAAATTGGGTCGCACTATGTGCATGGCACATAGTTCTGTATGGAATTTCTCTTTGGCCTCTGTCGTATGTGGACTTCAAGATTGGAATATTGAAGATGGACTCGCACACCATAAGACATGCGCTGAAAACAAGCCCGTGGTTCCGTTCTGTACGGTCGGGTGTTTACCCTGTTGATAAACTACCCACAATAATATCTCGACCTGCCGCTCTAGTCATCAACACTGATCCAAAACACCAAGCCTGGAACGCATTGGGTTGCCATATTTATCGACAAGAACGGCGTGGGAGAATACTTTGACTGTTATGGTTTTCCACCCCGTATAAACTCACATCTGGCATTTATACGCAAAAACACTTCCCACTCGTCCCCTAGCACGCTAAAACTTCAAAGCATCGCATCAGACGTTTGCGGCCATTACTGTCTCATGTACCTTCTCTATCGCGCCCAGAACATTCCGATGAAAACTTTACAAAGCCTATTCTCACCCACCAATCATACAGCCAACGACGCTAAGGTGGTGAGATATTACAATAGGTTTTTCCACACTGTAGGGTCCTTCCTACCTTCAAGAGGCTGCGTCCAAGAAGCGTGCGCCTATAAAGGGGCGTCCCAATGGCGTGCCACCCATAACCACGAAACTTCATGGAAGGTCAAGACGTTTGCGCTAGCAAAGCAAAGCCGGTGAAGCCACTCACCTTCACCAATATTTTCAACACGTTGTTCCCGCTGGACGGGTTCAACGCCAAGCGAGTCGTCGTCGTCATGAGCGTCAAGAACAACTTTACGCCCTATGTCCAGCTAGAAAAATGCGAAGGGAACTGCGCTGTGTTCAACCGTACAGAGTGGCAAGAACTAGGCAGCTACAAGTTTTTCAGCAACACGCAACCTCCTCAGAAGATTAATCTGACTAATCATGAAATATCTCTGAGGTGCATGTGCGGTGACCGTATGGTGTTCATCAGCGAGAAACAAGACACCAGACTCAAATGGGTCGCCTATCTATCACCTAGCTGGGCGCGTCTTTGTGAGGTGTGGGACCTCATCAACTTGGCCTTCGACCGACGGGACATGTGGTCGATACCCGTCGCCCGCTATTGCAACAATTTGATTGACACACTCGTCGTGGATGTATGCGACACGCTAACAGATTCGGCGGATATCGTCGACCTAAAACAGCCTACGGTGGAAACGCACATCAAAAACTTGGATCTTATCAGTGCTACCTACTGTACACGTCAAGTCGTCGGTTTGAACTTTTAAATGCTGGATTGTGAACTAAAAACAATTTTATTAACGCATCTAAGAGACACTGTAGAAAAATGTTTGAACGAATACACGCGTCATTCCTGTAAAAATGTATAATAAATATTATGTATGATGTTTTAATGTTTAATAAATATATTGTATTTGTAATATCTGTGTTTTATTCACTGTTTGTCCCTTACGGGCACCAACTTGTCTTGTCTACCCGCCAACCTGGCGCCAGGGTTGCAATGACTTAACGCGTTGCCCGGGGCAATGATCTCAATATCTATTCTTGTCTCAACTCGCCTTTTTGGGCCGCCAAACTGTCGTCAGGGAAAACCCAAAGGGTTGCGACACAATGACCTAGTTCACGATCTATTCTTGTCTCGACTCGTCTTGTCTGCCCGCCAAGCTGACTCCAGGGTTGCGATGCCGTCATAGGGACATCTCCGTTGCCCTGGGCAATGACCTCAATATCTATTCTTGTCTCAACTCGACTTGTTGGGCCGTCAAACTGACGCCAGGGAAATCCCTAAGAGTTGCGACACATACCTCTAAGGAGGGGGGGAAGTGAAAGGGGGGGGTCTCAACGCAGGGGAACCATTTATCACACTCTACCTCGAAGGGTCGTCAGGAGAGGTTCGTGCTGCTTATTCCGGGCATCCCAGTAGAGTCTTGTGATGGAGACTCCCCAAATAAACTACAACACCCCAATCAATGAATAAAAACTCCAACACCTCAATCCTAGGCAATAATTAATTAGCAATAATTAATAATTAATTAACAAGGACCAACATGTCCGGAGTGGTAGGGGAAGGGGTTGTAGGGGAGGGGCTGTAGAGGCAGGACATTTCGTACTTGGGAAAAGAGGTCAGGAGGAGGGAGAGGAGGGCTATTTATAGCAACAAATCAGAGAGCAGGATGAGGGTCACGTGACCAAATCTGGCCAATCAGAGGAAAGTCGGTCAAACTGGGCTGCCATGGCAACCGGGCTATTTTGGAATTCTGGCTGGGCATAATGAGGGTCGCATGTTCCTAGATAGTTTCTACTTTTGCTCCACTAAAATGCGGGTACGTTTCCTCTAGACCTCTACCTTCATCTCTGCCCCATTAGTGTGAATAGTAGGTGTTGAGACGCGCTGTAGAAACATGAGTACTTTAGCTCCAAAAATGCCTCATGTCCTGATCTACCTTGCCAAGGTAAACCATTTATATAGTAGAGGTGATCCAAAATTAGTTTTCTTGTAAACTATTCCGAAAATAACCAAACCATTGATACCTAAAATGATTTTACCAAAACACCATGAATACATATTTAAAAAAAAGTTAAATGTTTTATCTTTCCAAATCATGGATTTATTTGTCCGAAAATAAGCCTCATTAACAAAAATATGAATATAAAGAAACATTAGTTTACGCCAAGAATTTAATATCAATCACTAAACATATTGTTTAATTTTGTAAAATATTATTAAAACATTTACGCCCAACGTGGGGCTCGAACCCACGACCCCGAGATTAAGAGTCTCATGCTCTACCGACTGAGCTAGCCGGGCATTGATACTAAGTGTTGATATCTAATTCTGTTATTTAAGATCACCTGTTTAATTATAATTATAATTATTATTATTAGCACCGCCTCTTACTAACCGTTCGGGTTATACGCACTTACGCTAATGTGTAACGGTAGGGAGATTGTGAGATGAAATAGAGGACCTACAGTTTAACGTGGAATACGAACCACTGTGGAGGCCTGGCTTTCCCCACAACCTGTTTAATTGCATCCATAATATCTTCAATATATATTTATAATTTATTGAAAATATTTAGTTCACACTAAAACATATCTTTGGTGATAGTAAAAATAATATCTATAACTCAATTCAATAAATTTTTATCCAGGATTTAAAAGAAAATTAAATAATTTACTACATTTTACAATCCCGAATTAGTTATTATAGATCCAGTTTTTCTCCTGGTAGTTAATACCTTTTTTTTAACTAACATATTACACTTACCGTAGCTACTTTCCTTTAAAATGTTTATATATATTTTAATGTTGTGAACAATGAAGTGAAAGTCATATATAACATAATTAAAATACATATTGTTAATAATATATATTAGTTAGCAAGCAGTCAAAATATGCATAAATGATAAACAATTGATGTACAAATTTAATTCATAAAAAAATGTATAACCATAAATAGCTCTTGTTAAGTTACAAACAAATTAAAACCCGATTCAAATAATTAGGCTCTTTTTAATTTGAATGTGTATTGGTTCCTTGTAAAGGATTGTTTTTGGTAGTTGAATAACTATTATAATAATATTATATTTTAATATGTGGATGATACTAGACAATTAATTTGAACATGTTAATATTATTGGAAGTAAAACGAGTTAAAACAATCAAATCGAGATGGGAAATCTCTTACGGACTCTGCCTTAAAATATTACTGAAAATTGACCACAATCTTTGTGCGGTTCCTAGATAGCTCAGTGGTTAGAGCTTTGAAATAATAATCCAAAGATCCCGGTTTCAATTGATTTGTGCAGGTGTCATTTTTCAACTCATTTAAATTAATTAAAATAAACAATATTTTAAACATGTTTTCTTTGTTGCTTCAACAAATATGGTAACTCTATAATGATTCATAATTAATGGATATATTTTTAATTTTAAATAAGTAACTGAGATTTAAATTTTAAAAGAAGTAACTGAATTAAGCAAATATTAATAAAATAGATCATAAATATTAAACAATCAGAAATCTTCATACATAATGACAAGAATCACAATAATTATAATCTGATAAATTAATATAAATGTTATCTCATTCATTATTTATTAAACCCGCCTCGGTGGGCTAACGCACTTGTGTTGAGCTCGACTGCTTAGGACGGGGAGATCGAGGTTCGAATCTCGGTCGGGTGAAATGGGGGTGGTTTTTTCCTAAATGGTTTTCCACTCTCCCTCCACACAAATGCGGGTTCACTTCCTCTAATTCAGCCTTCCCAATTCCTAATCCATTAGCGTAATTAGTACTTAAAGCGTATAAACCGAACGGGTAGTAAGACGTGGTGCTAAATATTATTATTATTATTCATTAAGGTAGCTTAATAAATCAGTCTTACTAGAAAATGCATATAAATGTACAAGATATTGATTAAATATAATTAGATTTATGAAACCCAAACACCCACCCACATACATTCTGTCTTCATACAGTAGCCCCATGACTTCTTTGGTGCTGACTGACAGCTTTGAAAAGTTACCAGACAAAATTATGTATCCATACGCCGAACCATATGATCTGCAAAAACATGTGTTTAGCAGCTGTCACTTTTGCCTTTCAAAATTTGGGTATATACTTAAATGTTGACTGTCATAAGTCAACTGTGAGCTGTCAGTCAGCACCAAAGAAGCCATAGGGCTACTGTAGCTACTCAAGAGAAAAGAACAACACCAAATATTTGTTCAGGAGGACATTTCCAAGTTACAACTGGTATGTTAAATACGGCCCAATTGGTAGTACTGGATACTGTATCAAAACAATGACAAAAAAGGTATATGCACGATCTAGTAAAGATGTAAATAAAAAATCTTAAAATGTAATAAACTTTATTGCACTAAGTTAACAGTAGGGTACGAGTATCGTGGCATCAACAAAAGTTAGATTTGTCCACTGACCAAAATGACTGTCCACAAAATATTTTAGGGATAGGAAAAAGTTAATAATTCCTTCTAAGTGTTTTATGCCGGTCGGTCAGTAGTCAAAATATACACAACTTTCCCAAAGTTATTAACTCCACTCACGAACTAATACTACACACTTTTATTGTTTTTAAATTTCACATCATGAATAAATTTTTATAGCAAGAATGCGTTGTGGGCATTTCAGTCTACTCACGCCACGGTATGGATATAGTGTATTAATGTATATGTTCAGTACATAAAACTCATTATCATCACCATGATAAATTGTTTCCAATCTGTGGCCGGGTCGGTTTAGTAGAATGCCTCCATCTTACTTAATTCTTTCACCACTCTTCCTCTAATTTCTTCCATTATTCTCCTCTATCTTTAAACTTTCTGTTATCTGCTCCTCCCATCACTTTCTTGGCATTCCTTGCTGTCTTTTAAACACATACGTCATTTCCATCATTCTCTTTGACATTCTCTCCTTTTAAATCCTCATCAAATGCCCATACCACCTCAGTCTTGCTTCCTCTACTATCTCGTGTACTCCAAATATTCATTACATGACCATACCATCTGAGTCTTTCTTCCTCTACTATCTCATGTACTCCAAATATTCATTACATGTCCATACCACCTCAGTCTTGCTTCCTCTACTATCTCGTGTACTCCAAATATTCATTACATGTCCATACCAACTCAGTCTTGGTTCCTCTACTATCTCGTGTACTCCAAATATTCATTACATGTCCATACCATCTCAGTCTTGCTTCCTCTACTATCTCGTGTACTCCAAATATTCATTACATGTCCATACCAACTCAGTCTTGCTTCCTCTACTATCTCATGTACTCTCTGTACCCCCACTATTTGCCGGATAACTTTATTCCTAATCTTGTTTCTTCTCACGACAGCTAACATGCTCCTCGCAAACTTCATTCCCATGGCCTCTACATTCCTAGTCTCTCTTACATGCACTGTCCATGTGTCTGCTGCACATGTTACACCCTGTATAGCACTTTCTTACACTTCTATTCTCCTAATCAAGTTTCTCACACACCTATAGAGCCACTCCTTCTGCTGATCTCTTCTTATCAGATCCTCTCTACCCTCACCCACTCCCTCAATCACACTTTCATCATATTCTACATGTTGTAACTTTCTCAGCTTTACTTCATACAAATTCATAGACGATTTAGGCTTTATCCAATTCCTTATCATTACTATTTACCTGATAATAGAAAAAGGATATAAAAAATATTCAAATAAAATTAGTGGGGTTGTGATAGTAAATAATAAAACATGTGTCGTTATTTAATTGAAATTAGTGTAAGTATTCATATTAAAATTAAGTAAACCTCACAATAGTTTTTTATCCCAATAAATTATTTTAAATCCCCATGGGCCAGATCTGTCAGAATATCTTGCGAGGAAGGGCAGGGCCGGTGGCAAGTAACTTGGTTGGGTTTGAAATGATACTGAAGGTTTTGAATCTTAGTTTATTCATAGCGCTCAGAGATAATACAAAATGTTATATTAAATTCGATATAAAATAATTATAATAACTTGGACGTTTGAGATCGTGGAAAAACTGGTTTATTAGTGAAAACATAAACTGATGGACAACTAGCACGGCTCATGACCCCCTACAGGACTCGAATTCGCAGTGTTGCCAACGACCATATGATTGTTATAGCTAGATAAGTATAAGAAAGTTGTTAAATTGTCGCTAAACTAAAAATTAAAAGTCTTCAGATTTGTTGCCAAACCAAAAATGCATGCATTAATCTGAACTGAATGTAAGCTACACCAGTGAACTGAGGTGATCCCTGGAACTGGAACGATGTCATTGTGATTTGTGAATGACAAGGATAGCTTATAGCTCTTCTATGGACCGATCCAAAACATGCGTTATTGCAATAAGGTAGTTCAAAAATCAAAATTCTATAGAATTAAAATTTAAAATAATGAACATGAACCTGACAGAAAATTAAGTAACACCAGATCAGTCTCTAGGCGCTAAAAATGAAAATTAGTTGTTTCAGACCCGTAAAAGTCGCTAAATTGGCAACACTGCGAGCTTGGTATCCTGGGCACGGCGGTTACCCTCTAAGCACAAGTACCACTGATGACCCAAAGCTCTAACCTAATATGATCCGGCGTCGGGCAAAGTAACTGCCACCGAACTAGACGATAATGTGTCAGCCCCGATGTCAATAAAGCAAAAACTTTTATAGCCCGATCTGGCCTTGTTACTTCACCACTAGTGCAAGTTTGTTGTGAGTAGTCAGTATTCCGCTTTAATATTTTATTATTCATTACATCAAGTTTGTTAAGCCAGCGCTTTCAGTAACGTAGTTCCAATAAAGCTATTCAAATCAAAATAAACATCTGAATTGAAATACCTTTAAAGGTGAAATCAACCTCAGCTTGGTCAGTTTGGTACAATATGAATTGTCAGTGTGTCATTAGGAATAGAGTTGGTTTCTTGCAGACAGAGAGCTAGAAATACTCTTTATTTATTGGCTACAATAAACTAATACATCATAATATCATATATAGTTGAAAAGTATGTTTATTTATACATAATTTTATATGTGTAGATTTTTTTTCCGCGTCTTTCTAACAGTTTGAGCTATATGTTTAATACAAAATAAGTCCTCAATTTAACGCGTTTTTATTTATTAGGATTTCCGCGCAATGTTGAAAACCACGTAAGTCGAATAGTGCTTTGATTAACAATACGCTCAAGGCCCTAATGACCGCAGTGTGTCGATGGGCCTCTAAACCCCAATAATAATAATAATAATAATAATAATAATACGCTCAAGGTAAAAACCAACCAAATAAATATGAAATTACCAGCGGAGAGTTAATTTACCATAGGCGCCATCTACTTTGTTTAAAGTGACTCTTGACATATGGAATTGCTAGTCATAAGTCAAAGTACTGCAAGAGCATATCTACGAATCCATGTAACGACGTGACTCAAATCAGCCTGATCCGAAAACTTGTTGTATTAATTACGCTAACGTGGTAGGGATGAATAATGTACAATTTTAGAGGAAACGCACCTGAATTAGCTTGGAAGTAGAGTGATAAACCACGAGGGAAAACCACGCTCATTTAACTCTGCCGAGATTCAAAACTGACCTCTCCAACACCTAAAAACAAAACTAAACTAGTTTGACACACCACGGGCCGATCTACGTGGGTATATGTGTCTTGTTGGAACGGGCTAAGGTGGAGGAAGCAGCCACACGAATATTATCCGTCATCTTATTCATCATCACATCCTTTGGCTGAAGACAGTAGTGGAATCTTAAGAGATAAAGGGCCGAACGATGGACAAACACTGTCGCTAGTAGAGACCTATTGGTGGACGTGGAACGCCATCAGCGTTCATTGGCGGATAAATACATTTAGTTTGGCGAATATCAATTATGGGATGTTATATTAATTTAACATGGAATTTCTACCATTCTAATTAATTACACTATTCCAGTCCCATTCGTTTAACATTTTGTATATTCATTTAATTTGGCGTATATTTTCATTCAACGTGACCATTTTATTAGTTTAACATGGTGGGTATTAAATAACAAGTTTTTTTTTTTTGTT
>CABEEJ010009621.1:0-17640 GCA_901482245.1 Timema douglasi
TTTAGAAACTCACTGTAAAACACTGTGTATTTTCTTTTATTATATTATTATGCCCGTGCGAAGCCGGGTTGGGCTGCTAGTTAAATAATAAACACGGATTAATTTAAGTTGAAAGTAATTGAAGGGGTTGAAGCAGTGTTAGTGAGTTAGAAAAGGTATATTAAGATTCGAAAACTGGGAATTTTGGTTCTAATACCACCATAGTAAATTATCATGAAGAGAGTATATTTAAACTAAAGTGAAAACAACGCGTGGAATAAAACAATATATTTCTTTATCCGTTATTTAAATCCTATCAACGATGAGCAAGTACAATACGTCCAACGTTTTAGATCACTCGACCATTGTTGTCGGTGAACTGCTTTATTAGCTTCCCATGACATTTATTTTATAATAGGAGAAGGTTATTTTATTTCAATAAAAACCAAATGGGTAGTTATTTTTAAAAAGGCTGAGATTTTTCTTCCTTTTTTAAAAATATTTTAATGTTGACAAAATTAATATGAATCACTTGATATTGTGCTACTCGCAACAATGGGCATGCAGCCTATAATGCAGGGTAATCTAGTGTGTCTTAACAGTGTTGGAGAGGTTGGAGCTCAAATCATAATCAGATTTACAAATATTGATTCCCGTTATTATTAATTGATATCCCTATAAGCCAATATTGGTACATTTACCCTGAATTTTATATTCATATTCCCTACCCCTTTGACTTATTTGAAATGCGCATATCCCAAATAGGTGTTAAACAACATCAGGAAAAAAAAGTGCTCAAATGATTAGAGATTTCAACAGTGGTATCACCCACTCCAGTGGTCACATGAGCAATAATCAAATAATTTGTTATTTTAAATACAATTTATGATATTCACTCAATATTGGAATATTTATCACTGATCTATTATATTTTATAAATTAATAGTTACAGAACGACTAAAATATTAGTTTTAGAAAATATATTGCAAAAACTGGTGAAAAATGAATAAATAAATATATAACTTATAAAAATTTGGAGTTTACTGATTGAAGATTCTATTAGTAATTCCTGTCTCCTTAAGTTTTGACGCTGCATAAAAAACCATCATTTGGCGACTAGTTTCGATGTAATTATACATCATTCTAGGGTATTTAATAGAGAAACACACACACAAACTATAGTTAAATTACAATGCAATTTTCTATATTATTATTAGCGCCGCGTCTTACTACCAGTTCGGGTTATACGCACTTACGCTAATGTGTAATGGTAGGGTGATTGTGAGATGAAATGGAGGACCTACAGTTTAACGTGGAATCCGAACCACGGTGGAGGCCTGGCATTCCCTACATTCACAAGATATCTTGTCAGAGGTGAAGGAAGGGTTTGGTAATCAGATAAATCTGTGCCGGGACCGAGGATTGAACCCCGGCCGCCCGCACAGAAGTCTGTGATTTGCTAATCAGATAAATCTTTCCCGGGACCGAGGATTGAACCCCGGCCGCCAGCACAGAAGTCTGTAATTTGCTATAGTACCAATAGAGTGATACATATTAAAATAACTGATATAGAAATATATGTTAGAAAAATGAATTTAATGAATAAGAGAATGCTAAACAAAGAAGCATATCTACCAGTGTTTTCAGAAGAAGGTGTTGTACCTCACTGCATGGTTGTGAATGAATGTCTGGTGTGATTTAGTGCCAAGAAACAAATTTAAATAAACCTAATTCACTTGCATTAACATACAATTACTGAAAACCTATTATGTGACTTCGGATCTTTTTCCGACATTAATAAGGCCAAAGAAGCACACAATAAATGCAATTATTATTTATTCATAATGTTTGTTTCTATTTCAAAACAGTCTTTGCCAAGGATATTTATAATTGATTTGTTGATCCTTCCAAACCCATCCATAGCAAGGAGACATACAAAAATGATTTATATATTAAATATATAAATTTCACTCTTGATTCCATTACTTAAATTTCATTTTTTCATTTCTCTTCTAAGGACATACATTCAGATAGAAAGCTGAAATATATGGTTCTACTATTTTTTTTCTTTAGAAAGTAAAAAAGACAATAAGATAAAAGTATTTTGAGTGCTCAGTGAGTAGATTTTTGGTGCCCTTCACCCTTGCCCCCCTCACAAAGGGGCAGAATAACCTCACTTGCTTTGATCTGTAGAAGACATTACTCAATTTCCGGACCTACTTTCTGTGAAAGTCCAAAGTCAAGAGAGGATGAAACGTTCGATGGAGAAAAGTTGGGGATAGAGAGAGATGGAAAAGGAAAGGGTGAAGGGAATCTTTCTACGGATGGTTGACAGACGGTATTGGGGTGCAGGGGGAGGGAGGAGGGAGGTCCAAGCGACTGCGACGGACCGGTTCACTTCCGACGACCAAGTTTCGATTACACTAGGAAATGGCAATATAAATCACCCGTTGATGCACATTCGGTTCAGACCCCAACGTCGCTGTCTCCTCTCTTTTGCTCTTTGTAAACTTGTAAGAGCGGTTGAAATAGCGGCTCCACGTCACTCAGCTGAACGGCGTCGAGGTGCGCGTCGAAGAGTGGTTGACGGGTGAGGGAGTACTCATCCAAAACGTTGCTGACAAATGTGGCCCGTCAATCGGAGAGACTTGGTCGAGAGAGCTTAGGTGCTAAGAGGCGGCCGTTACTTCGCGAGCGTGCTTTTCTTTTGATCAATTCATTTAAATGATTAATAATTAAAACAGCACCCCTCATGTATGAACCCTTGGACTAGATGACAGGTTCATATGTCGTGGTTCTTCACCGGAAGTGTATTTGTGGGTTGAGATGTCAACCGGGTGTACCGAGGTGGTTTTCTTAAACAATTTCGCGCCATCCCTTAACGCAAATTTAGGTACACTTTCTCTAAATTTTGTCTCCTAAATTTTACCAATTTATAATAATTAAAATGCATATAGCTCAGACCAGTAATAAAACGAGGTGTAAAATCAAAGTAAATATATTAAAGAAACAAATAAATGTGTGTAATCATTTTTTGATTGGTTCTCCACGTCTTACTACCCATCAGGGCTTTCCAAATATTTGCTCTGATGGGTTAAGGTGAGGATGGTAAATTCTATCTTTTCTTGCTCAGTACACTCAGATGGTTCTCGAACGTTCTACCTCTCCATCTGCAGCAAACCGGATATAATAAGATGGACGCCCTATATAGTTCTAACTATTTATGTGTGGTACAATGGTTTTGCGTCAAAGTCAATATAAACCAAACTTTATTAATTAGTTTTTTTAGCACTGCGTCTTACTTCCGCGTTTTTGCTATACTCTTATTAACTAATTACGCTGACGGGTTAGAAATCAGATAAATTGAATTTAGAGGAAGTGTCTACCCATTTGCGTGGAGAGATAGTGGGAAACAATTCAGGAAAACAACATCCCTAGTACACCCGAGATGGAACTGCAATTTCCATAATTGGATGCTTATTCTATTGTTAAGTAATGCCCTAGACCATGTAACCACCGAAGCGCGTCAGTTTAATTTAATGTGCTTACTTTCTCATATAGTGGTATTTTCATAAAATAGGCCTTATCTGACTTTCAAACGTTATTAGCTCTACTTTCACGTATCTATAAGTCAATTCATTTGATTTGTAGCTGTCACTTTTGATGCATATTACTAATACCAATAAAATAACACCAATATTATAGTAAAAATATAAAATCTGTTTGTATTTTATAAAATGCTCTTCCCATTAAAAATAGATTGTACGTTAGCCTACGAAGATACATGGTATTTTAGTAATTAAATCATTTGTCTTGAAACTTTGACAGCATTGTAGGTTTTGTGTGTAAATATTAATTTTTTTGAATTAAATAACACATCAATTGGATCCATGGATTATAAAAATAAGTAATAAAGCAGTGGTTACATGGTATATGGTGTGTTTTAGCACAACTTACTACTTGTTCAATTATACACAATCCATGTCTATGGACCCGTCTCGGTGGCGTAGTTAGCTAACGCGCTTGTCGTGTTGAGCTCGACTACTGAGGACGGGGAGATCGAGGTTCGAATCTCGGTCGGGTGAACTGGGGGTGGTTTTTCCTAAATGGTTTTCCACTCTCCCTCCACGCAAATGCGGGTTCACTTCCTCTAACTCAACCTTCCCAATTCCTAATCCATTAGAATAATTAGTACTTAAAGCGTATAACCCGAACGGGTAGTAAGATGCGGTGCTAAATATTATTATTATTCATGTCTATGGCGTGAGAGTGTTGTTTTAGCACCGCGTCTTACTACCTGTTCAGGCTATACACATGCTTATGATGTTAAGATCACTATAAAATGTAGTGCTACTAATGTTGTAGTTGAGATTATAATATAATATTGGTGAACGAGGGGTGGTTTTCCACACATGTGGTTTATCACTGCAGTTTTCCATCCAGCCTCAGCGCTAAAGAGATTGAATTCCCTCTATGCCAAATTATAAATACATACCCCTTAGATTAAGTATTTAATAACTGGTGATGAACGTACCAATTCAAAAAATTAAAAAGTTGTATTTAAAATTCAAAATAAATAGTTTTCAAAACGTGCAATTTAATATTTATATTATTATGTCTTAGCTATTTGATCCTCAGAAAATATTAAAAAAAAAGTAGACACATTTTTTCTATTAAAATTCTATGTTATTGGTTTCTTAAAAATAAATTATTTTTCATAGAATCATTTATTATTTTCCTGTCTGATAACTTATCTCAGTTGATAACGTATCTCTTTAATCACTACGAATTCATTTTTTGTCATGGCTAAAAAAAATAGATTATAAAAAATTGTGAAATTTGGGGTTCCCCTTTCACAGTGATGAACGAAGTAATGGGTAATATGTCTGTTCTAGATTGGTTCAGAAATTTCACGCTAAATACTGTGCCATGCTAGTTAGTATTTATAATATTAGCTCCAATCATTATTGGTTTTGCTCAATTGGTATCAACCTATCTTTTTATGTCAAAGAATATTCATGGAAGGACCTCACGTTGAATATATAATTATTTATTTATTCATTATAACCTTGTATTATCTGCTTATTTAATGATTTATGTATCTAATAAACGGTCTAATTAGAATACGTATGTCTTGATGATTATTTTAAAGACTCTTATACTATAACTGATACATTTCCTTAATCATATACCCTACTGCTAGCAGCAGATTGCAATACCTTAAGTAGTAATACAAAACTCTCCACTCAATATCCTAAAGCTTTATTATATGCTATCTAAACTTTCAATTTGTTCCATTCTTTTACTAGTTTAACTGACTTATAGTTATGTGACTTCACGAAGACGTCCAAAAATGAACGGTATGTGTAGAAATAAGTAAAAGACTCCTCCAATAAAATAGCGTTTCAAGCTTTAGAATGTTGAAACCTGTTAGAACGTCATTTCTCTATCAACTTTTACTTCTACAAGGGGAGCATTGTACTGAATTTCAATGAAAAGTACTCTACGGAGAATGACAGTGCTTTTAAAACTGTCTCTAACACAAGAGGAAGACAAATAAACAATACGTTTTATATATTGATCTAAAATTTATCTTAAAAGACGTGACGTACTTACTAGTGATACAACTTTAAAATCACAATAATAATAGTGGAATAAATCAAATTACCTGGTAAAGGTTAACTGCACTAAAATGAGTAAGTAATTTGAGACTTCGGTGAGTTTTTTTAAATATTAAAGCTCAATTTTTTTTAAAGAAAGTATGTCTCAATTTAGGTTTCCAATAATTATAATATGTAGCACAGTCTATTTAATAAATTTAAAAAATGTTTAATCTAGTTTCATAAGGCTAGTTGACTCCATGTGACTCGTATTGTGCCTGGTTATCGGTGATGGTAGGAATTATAAACATTACACAAAGGGTCACGGGGTCTAATGCGTCAGGTTTGGAATACATTGGATTGTCATTGAATGGGAGATTGGAGTTCAAATCTTAGCCGGTTGTACAGGTGTTGTTTTTGATAAATGGTTTCCCACCATCCCTCCATGCCAATGATAGTACAGTTCCTATAAAAATATAATCCTAATCCCTACTCCATTATAATAATATGCAGATATTCCTGAAGGGTCTTAAGATGAGGTAAACTTAAACTAAATAATAATGATAATAATAATAATATGTAAATATTTTCCCCATTGTGGCTCAATAACCATTTGAGATGTATGATTTTAAATTAATCTAATGGATTAAGGATGAGTGAGTAAAGATCTTTAGGCAGTGTACCCGCGTTCGCATATAGGGAGATTAAAGAATCATTTAGAAATCCCCTTCCCTCAATTTATCTAGTTGAGATTACATCCTGCACCTAATTGTCACCAGAAAATTATAATGGATAAATCCGACATGTAGATAAAGAATTTAGGATGAGAAAGGGAGCATTTTAGAGGTAATTTAC
Organism: Timema douglasi; assembly: GCA_901482245.1. Lineage (NCBI taxonomy): Eukaryota > Metazoa > Arthropoda > Insecta > Phasmatodea > Timematidae > Timema > Timema douglasi. The sequence goes on from CABEEJ010009621.1 coordinate 6,435, forward strand.
CAACATTTTCTTGGTAGTAGAGTGGGAAACCATCTATCAAAAAACCACAATCAGTAGACACGATTTGAATTCGAATCCCGATCTCCCCATAATCATCAGTCCACTCTAACAAAAGAGTGACGCCTTAGACTCTAGGCTTAGAGTATTTTTCCACTGAAGCGGGTGATTAAATAATGGTAATAATAATAGAAATAACAGTGGTACCTATGCTGGGTAGAAAAACACAGTACATGACTAAAATTAGCCAAAAGAAACATGCCAAAAGTACAATTCCTTCACATGCCTACTTGTATTCAATAGTCATCTATCACTCACATCTCGTCATGTAATCAACAGCTTGCCAACCATCGTTAATCGTGAGGCATCATTGTAAATGTCCATGTACCATAGGAGAGGGTGGACGAAAGGGGGGGGGGGCTAGGACCTGAAAGGTCGGAGAGACAGGTTGTCTAGGGGATTGGGCGGAGAGGTACAAGGGCTACCTATCTCTGATCTACTCCGTCACCCCCCCCCACCCCCTTAATACTCAAACGTTAATTCATTTAATCGTTGACGGGCGACCAGCCCTAACTGAAATGTAAACTAGAGTAACGGTAGCAGACCTGTTATCGTTGTACGTCATTCTTGTCAAAACGTCATAACGTAATTCAGTTACGATGACCTCGCTATGTCAGCTACAAAATTAGGATGGGATGACTCGTTTTGGTGTTACAAGCTCAAACTCCTCCCACTATTTCCCATACCTCTCACTTTCTATATTAACGTACCTTTCCTGGGATTTGTTCCAGTCCCCCTGCATTATGACCAAGGAGAATAACAATACTGGAGCCTTTTACTTGTTCCGTAAACGTGGTCTATTTTATACCAAATTTCAAAGTAAATTAACCAGATGGCACCACTGGTATCATCTTGAGTGCTGTAAAACTGTCATGTAGGCCCTACTATTGGGAAAATTATACTAATTTTTTACAAGTAAACATTTACTACTTTGAATCACACATGTAAGCTGTATCCTGGCAAACAAATACAAATATAAACACCATAGTGATCCTTTAAAGGGTACCACCCGATTGAAGGGAAATATCTTCACATTACAGTACGCCCTTTAGAGATCGTAGTTCTGAAGGCTTAAAACCACTAAAATAATCCTCAACTCTCTTAAAATATCTGTTGTGAGCCTGTTAAGAATAACTATAGTTTTTTTTTGCAAAGATTTGATGTTTGTTTCTGATCTTTCTATTTTTATCTCATAGCTGCGAGATTTCCTGGGAAACGTCATTGAAAATAAGCTAAAACTAACCTTTAAATTAAGTTTATTTAAAATAATAAAATTTAAGGTTTTCATTTTTATAAAGGAATGTTGATGATACCTTCCCCTCTATTTTGAAGCGAGTGATTTAAAAAATATAAAAACCACTTCTTTAATAATGTGGGGATTTTTTTAAACCGTATATTATGCGTCCGTGTTGGTAGCGTCCTTTCAAAAAACATGGGCTTTTTCGCTCGCCTCAAATAAGCTGTAATTGTTTGCGCCCGTTGGCGAGTCAAGGCCTTGATACCAGCAACTGGAAGTTAATAAGAGGATATTTATGACGTTTATTCTTTGATCGGTCCTGTTTCAGAATTACTAGTATGAAGGACTATTGGTAGGCCAGATTAGGTTAGGTAGGTTAGGCTAGGTTAGGTTAGTTATAGACCTGATATATCTAATCTGCTGGGTTTGGGGGAATAAAACAAAAATTAAATGTTTTTGAAAGGAAATAACATAATTTGTTTTTGTATATACAAACATTTACCTCCCTTAGAATAATAAGAAGTATTTTAATATAAAGTTGGCGCAAATAAACATGGTTATTTTTCCCAGGGCGCAAACACACAAAGGCGCGAACAGACATTGGTGCAACTAACACATAGCCATTTTTTTAATATCTGAAACGCATTTCAGTGCTCCCTCCTTAAGACCCGTCTCCCCCCAATATTAACACCTAACTTAGGTAATACCGATTTAACCAGACGTCACATTCTGATGAGTTTTTTTATGTATTATACTTTAAAAAAAAAACAGAGAAATTATTGCCAGTGAAATTATTTAATAGTATTTTAGAAAATAAAACGATGTTATAAATGAATTTTAAATAATAAAATCCATTCTTAACTGATCCCAAACTCGCTGTTATCAAATGAAGAACCCACAGAACAACAACCAGATGCAATTTCTGGTTCGAGTGTATTATTGTATAAAATTAACCGGTTCACCGACCATTACACGGGTCCTTGAACTTCAATGAAAACGTGCACGGTCAATACACACTAGTTTAAGTTGGAATTGAGACATTTTGGTATAGTTTCTAAGCTACTCTTTTATTATTTACATAACAGTGAGGCGAGACAAATTCCAAAACACTCTAATTAATTTTCTTTCTCTGGAATACTTTACTAATTAGTTATATAACTAATATTTTGCACAATGATTTCTCGTATGCATTCAATAATACATTGTGCTGCTCTAGAGAATCAATAAGCATGGAGTCCCTCCTAAAATGCAATGCTAAATTAGTGATTTAAATTAACTATCATTAAAGGAATGTTTTCTTTACTTTCAAGCACTGTATTGTATTTAATTTATAATTTTAAGCATTAATTGATAGCTATTATATCAGTAATTATTGTAAATCTTATGTTTACATATAAGTCTAAATAAATTAGTGATTTAAAATATCTTAAAATTGCACAATAGCATATTGACTATGTGTATAACCGGCCCCACCCATTGAGGTAAAGTGTCGATTCTGGATGCTGTAAACACTATGGAATCAATCACCCCGCTTTGGGCATCGATTGAAACACTACGGATTAATTCCCCGATATAATAATGCTGTGATGATGCTTAGGTTGTCTATAGCTCCGTGGTCGAGCGCCTATCATCACTGTACGGAAAATATACCATTTAACCAGCTGTCTATAGCTCCGTGGTCGAGCACTAATTAAATAGGTATATTAATAAAATTGAAGAAAGAGAACTGTTGATGGCTGTTTATTCACACACGGTTTATTTAAATGACACCTGTTAATTACGTATACATATTCCAATTATATGTTTTATATCACTGCACACTTGTGATATTAATGTAAGTTAATGTAAGTTAGACTGACTGCCAATGTGTGGCTCTGACTGACTCGTGCGTGGGCGGGATATGCCTTAAACATACGCACAACGGTTTATATATGACATACCCCTTGCCTTTTTCTCCCCTCGTCAACCATGTAAAAACCAACTAATAGAATGAGTCCTGGTGAAAGGTGTTGTGAAGGCTAGCTTCTTATTGGTATAGAGGATTGGCGTCTTTTGAAAAATACTGCGGAGTTGTTCCTTTTAACAGGAAATAGCGCAGTTGTTCTTTTAACAGGAAAGATGGCATAATAAATATATTTTAGTGGTGAAATCCTTTTCACATTGTTTCTGAGAATCGCGTGCTTCTTCATGGATGAATATTAAAAGGATACTCTACATATGTTACTTTAAATAAGAATTACCTTCATCCATGACTTTTTACATAATTTATAGTAATCCAAACCAATATCATTGCAATGCTTAAACCCATTAACGATTAACCCATTAATCATAGATAAGAATAAGAAACAAATACTTATAAAACAAGTTTATATTTTACATTTATATTATATTCATATTAAGATTATATGCACAACTTTTCATATTAATACTGCAACAATTCCCCACTTTACCAGAATGAGTTAACATATTGTACAGCAAATAAACAGAGAACTTGTGTATAATTTTTGCGAGCATTTTTAAGCCTATATTTTATGGTTATTATAGGTTGACAAATATTTAATTTCATATAATCTTGGATAATCTTTCTCACTAAGATATCTATAAAAATCTAAAATAACTAAAATATAATTTTTTAATTTATATATTCTCTAAATTATCAAAAATGTTAATTAAAAATTTGTGACCTTGAAATAAACGTGATTTTAGAACTTTATTATTCAATGTTATAAGTGAAGGTAAAGTTATAAGTTCAACTTTTTATTATAGTAATAGCTTGTAATAAATTGTGGTGAGTTGGCGACTTTTATTCGCACCTTAATTCTCCACGATTTAGTGAGAGAATAATTTTGTTAATTTACAAATGAGTCATTTACTTATATTTTAAAACATATCAAATAATTAATTTATAATGTTTGTATTGAATTCGCAGTAAAAGGATTACATTTGATCTAGTATTTAATTAATAATAAATTTAACGTTTATGTTTAATGTTATCGTTACTGTTGTTGTATATAGTTAAAATTAACTCTGTATGTGTGTGTGTGTGTGTGTGCGCGCGTGCGTGCGTGGACATATCTTATTATACGTATGGAAAATCCACAAATTTATTCTAAGTGGTATAAGAGTGAGGCAGGTATAATTAGAATGTACCCACATTTGTGTGGAAGGAGAGAGTAATTTTTTTTTTTAAAAAACCTTAAGGAAACTCATCTGAAAATTGGACCTTAATCTCGTTGACATCTTCAATCTAATTTCTTATGAGAGTGACGCCCTAGAGGATTTGATCAGATATGTTGGTTTTACCGTGATAAAATGGAGTTAGATGAAAATAAAAAAAATTGATTAAACTCACATTTCAGTAATAGCAAAATAAATAACAATTCTAAAATCTCTGATAATACGTCATTTTATACTTACAAGAAAAAACATACGTGTAAAGCTTCTGATGTACCTGAAATTTCCAAACTGTCCGGTCTAATTGAATGTCGTGATGAAGGTTAATCACCCACGCACACACATATCCACAGTAAACTATAAAACGTCATTAGTAATCAATGACAACTCATCCAGCAGCCCGTGGAAAATACTACCTTCCCACTAAGGGAAAGGTTGGTTTAGGGGGGGAAAGGTTGGCGAACACGACTCTAGGGGAATATGAGGACATTGTTTAATTACCTTCCAATTTTTGACCAGTGTTCTTTTCTCTCGACTCCTCCGATTCTCGAAATGGATTACGCAAATTGGCGAGCAGTTTATCACAAGCATGATGAGTGTAGAACAGAGGAAAAGAGAGGTGGATAAAGAAAGGGGTAAAAGCGTGAAGGGGTGAGAGGAGGTATTTTGTGGTAGTCCATGGTTGAACCAGGCCTCCCACCCTTCCTAGGACTAATTGGTATTACACATCATTAGGCTTCAGCATAACCAAAAGCGGACTTTAACGAGAGAGGGACTGTGTAGAGCAAGGGTGGTCTCATGCTTCATTAGAAATGAGACCTTACAAAACGATCCTTCACTCAGAAAACCAAGAAAAACTCATTAACAGAAACAGAAGGAGTGCCATTTGAATGGGGTCGAATAAAAATGTCGAGTGTAACGATGATGAATCTCACTTTCTTTTCCTTTATAAATAAAATAAAAAAAGGGGTTAGGGAATAAACCTAAATTTAGTTTATTTGTAATTAGTGACCAACACTTTAATGCTAGCGTGTTGACTATTAAATATTTCAATTCTGTGATACATTTAAGCGTAATAACTTTTGGGGATTTTAACTTAGGTATATATATTTAATATTAAGTCGTAAAGTGGTCCTTTAAATTCAGCCCATGCCTTCAACACATCTTTAGGGCTCTATGTTATAATTTTATGTAATACTTTTCTTAATTTTACTAACAATATTTGCAGTAGTGGGCGGAAAAAATACCCAAATAGGTGGCGTAGGGTGACCCCTAGTTTTAATAGACACACTAAACTTCCAAGAAACATTTGAACAGATCTCTCATAAATTAAACTATAAAGCTATCCATAAAATCTCATATACAATGTTTATTGGAATATATAGTCAAGTAGTAAGAATTCAGAATTTTAATTGGAGGTATGAGCAAATATTTAAAAAGTTCTCCCCCTAAAACTGGTAATGAATTTAAAATTAGATCAAACAAATTTGAAAGGTAATAATTAAAATAATTTTTGTCCTCTCTTATATCTAATATAATAATAATTATGTGCAACATTATTTTTATATCTGCAGTACAAACTCATATTTTCAATATCTTTTAGAATGAAAATCTACCAGCAACAAGAGTAAACTAGGACGACGAAACGCTTTTTAAATTTCTTAATAAAAAAAAAACAGTTTCTCAGAAAGTATTAATAATGGTCAATGTTTATCTATATAATTTTTAATCAATTTTGGTAACGGTGCAAAAAAAAAATTGTAACATAATTGATATAGAAGGATGTCAACTTTAACGAAACAATTATTACACTTCTCTGTTCATTTCTTAACACTTTCATCTTCTCGTCACTGTTTTTCTTTACACGGCTAAAAATTATTCTTTCTAAAATTATCTTTAACTGCGCCAGGATGAATAATGAAGAGAAGAAAGAAGTGAGAATGTAGCAATGAAGAAATGTTCTTTGTACACCGCTTTCACTACTCTTTATCTTGGGTGGATGTACTCCAGTCCAACGAAGTATTTAGTATTTATTATTTTTAGCACCGCGTCTTACTACCCGTTCGGGTTATACACTTTAAGTACTAATTACTCTAATGGACTAGGAATTGGGAGGTTTAATTAGAATAAGTGAACCCGCATTTGCGTGGAGGGAGAGTGGAAAACCATTTAGGAAAAACCACCCCCAGTTCACCCGACCAAGATTCGAACCTCGATCTCCCCGTCCTCAGCAGTCAAGCTCAACACGACGAACGCGTTAGCCAACTACGCCACTGAGGCGGGTTCTAACGCAGTACATTCTCACTAATGTGAGTCATTTGCTAAAATATATCTTGCAACCCGCACTAACATTAAAATTTCCTCGAAGTGCAAACTGAGATTACATGCTTATCAAATTTTGATTTCGTTGGACTTCATCAATAAAGGTAAAATAAGTATTTCCTGTGCAGTTGTCCGCTGGCCTGTATTCAACTGCGCAAGCATTCTACTGATCAAAAATAGTACCGAATTGACCCGAATATTTATATACTTTTCGTACAGTATCGTAAAAAAATAATTTTTGGCATCACATTTGTCAAAATGTTTAAAACAGTTTTTAACTTAACAATAACTTTTTCATTTTTTGTGACATTTTAGTTAAACTACTTCCAAAAGATCTTTATTTTTACTTTTATATAAGAAAAATAATTTCAAATATTTTTGTTATTTTAATTTCTAGATATGTTTTGTTTCAGAGCTTACAATAAAATTTCACTTTTAGTTGGGTAATAAATTAATTTGGTAAAATTTGGAGTTGAGTTTGGCTTATCGTATTTTTAACTTCAAAATTTACTTTGCCAAGTGGATATCAAACTTGATTTTAAAAATTTATAAATTCTACATAAAGATAATTTGGCAGCAAAATATAATTTTGTTCAAATATATATAAAATAGCTTTGTACAGATACAAAAAAAGATGAATGGCACTTTTTGGTTATGACAAGTATTTATTTCTTTTAAAGTCTAACTCAACTTTCCTTTCAGTTTGACTTTCTTATCTATCAATTAAGTTAAATTATGTTATTGTTCACCGATTCCACATTATTTTAATATAGTTCTAATCCATTAGAGAAAGGCTTCACTTGATTAGAATAAACGCTTATCACACCAAGTTTATTTAACAAGCGAGATAAAAACTCCCCTCACGCCTATATCTCCTAGAATTTGACCTCTCTTTGAATAAAACCTTCTGCGTCACGCTGTTGTTTAGAAGGGATGGTCCCTCCAGGGGATTGGATGCTACGTGCTAATTAGGCTACTAATTTAAATGTCCTCTTCATTTAATTACATAGCGCACGTTTTGCGATGACCGACTCTCTCGGTCCACTCACATTAGTTGGACTTGAGGGGGGTAGGAGACTCGAAAGTGAGGTCTCAAAAGTCTCAAAAAGCCCAAAGGGACGGTCTCATGCACATACAATGACACATAAATATAATTATGATATCTCACTTCCACGTGTTTAATACTTACTAATTTAGTGCTATTACCAACTTCGGCGGCCTCATGGTCTAAGGCGTTACTATCCCAATAAACTAGTCTGCGAATTATGGGGAGATTGGGGTTTGAATCCCGGTTGGGTGTACTGAAAGGGGGTTTCCCAAATTGTTTTCCACTCTCCCTCCACACAAGTGTAGCTACAATTCTTCTAAATTCAACCTCCATCATCCATAACTCATAAGCGTAATTTATACATATGTATATATCTATAACCCACCTCAGTGGCGTAGTTGGCTAACGTGCTAGTCGTGTTGAGCTCGACCGCTGAGGACGGGGAGATCGAGGTTCGAATCTCGGACGGGTGAACTGGGGGTGGTTTTTCCTAAATGGTTTTCCACTCTACCTCCACGCAAATGCGGGTTCACTTCCTCTAATTCAACCTTCCCAATTCCTAATCCATTAGCGTAACTAGTACTTAAAGCGTATAATCCGAACGGGTAGTAAGACGTGGTGCTAAATAAGTAAAAATAAATATATATATCTATATATGCATACAACCTAAACAGGCATTGAGACACGGTGCTAAAAAGATAGTGCTATATGCATAGCTCACATCATTGTGCACGTAAGCTAAGGCGTCAACCTTGCCTGACCTGAAATATCTGAAGAAAGGGAGGTCGGGGTTCAGCCCTTGGCCAGGTATAGTGACAACTAAAGCCTTTAGTCGCTAAATCATTTCCCTTTCTCACACGTCTAGTTAACGCATCCAATCCTGCCCATAAAAATAAATAAACTACATTTAAATTACCTACATATTATGTTATTAAACTAGAAAATATCTCAAAAGAAACAAATCCTGTAATAAGTAGTTTTTTAGAAGTAGAGTAGAGCTTTCATAAAATTCACCTTCTTCAGTGGAGAAGAGTCATGTCTACAACTACAAAACCTCCCATTTGACTCTTTACTAACAACCTCATTGTGTTCTCGTCTCAAAAAGTGTCACATTAACGACCTCGTATTGTTACCATAGAGGACCTACTCTGTCACTCCCAACAATACAGAACAATTTGCCGTTCTTAAACACAATATATTGTTAAGTTTCTTTGGCCACACTATATATATACAGTAGCCCCATGCCTTCTTTGGTGCCGACTGACAGCTCACAGCTGAATTCTGACACTCAACATTTAGGTATATACCTAAATTTTGACAGTCAGAAGTGACAGTTGCTAAACACATGTTTTTGCTGATCATATGGTTCGGCGTAGGGATACATAATTTGGTCTGGTATCTTTTCAAAGCGTTTATGTGTCAGCTGTGAGCTGTCAGTCAGCACCAAAGAAGCCATGGGGCTACTCTATATATATATATTTATATAATATATATATATATTATAAATATATATTTATATTATAAATATATATATATATATTTGTAGTATAAATATATATTTATATTATAAATAGGAAAATAATTAATGTCACTCCTGGGGGCGATCGATTAGTAAACACCTGTCAGTTCAAATAAACCCTCCCAGAGAAACAGCTCGTCGAGTAATTAATGGACAAAACTATTCATTTGTTCTGATCATGAGTGGTAGATCCCCAAGTGTTTACACTGTTACCCCGTTAGACTGCGAGATAATGAAAACAATTGGGCCATGGTCAAGATCGTTTATGTAGGCCTACTGTGTATAGGTGAGTAGAAGGGGTGGAAAGATGGAGTTATATACATGATGACCTTTCATCTATTTTTTTATTGGCTCCTCACAGACAATGCACATAAGTACATCAATTTTGTTCATGTTCCCCTGATTGTAGAAATATATATATTTGATAGCTCATTTTTTTAGCCATTTTTCGTTACTTTATAATTTAAATAATTATTTTCTTTGTCTCGTTTTTGAATCATTTTTAAACATTTTAAAGAATTTTTGCGTCATTTTTAGACATTTGTGAGATATTTTAAGTTATTCATATTGATTAATTATGTTTTTAAACACGATAGATATTTTACAAATGTATAAATACACAAACATATTTTTTTTTCACACTGTTGTTGGAATGAGAAGATGATGTGGACCATAAACTGTATACCCTCTTTGCTTGTGTGAATATAAAATACACATTACTTATAGGACTGCAACTAGGCTGGAGAGGGTATTTCATCGTCAGTTTTTAAACGCTGTTTTATTGAAATGAGGTTAGCTACCAGTTTTAAAAATCATTTTCAAAATAATTATATTAAAATAGATGTTGAAAGGGAACTTATTTTCTGACTTATGCTCCTAAATATTGTGAATCAGACGCCTTCTGAAGCAATAATACAAAAATATTGGCAAGCTGTAGTTTTAAATTGAAGCTTTAGTAATGTAGTTTTAAAATTAAATAAGAGAATTGAAGGTTTAAAATGAAATTAGAAAGCTGTATGTATAAAATGAATCAATAGCTTAGCCTTAAATAAAATTGGGGAGTTATAATACTAAAATGAATTAGGAGAAACGTTTTAAAGGGAAATCGGGGGGATGTAGATTCAAAATATTATTCGATTACTCTAGTTTTAAAATAAAATTGGATAGCTAGTTTTTTATGGAAACTGGAAAGCTGTAGTTTTAAAATTAAATATGATAACCTTAATTTTTAAATGAAATCTAAGAACGGTAATTTTAAAATAATGTAGAAGAGCTGTAGTTTTAAAATCAATCTGGGGAAATGTAGTTTTTAAAGAAATTGTATAGCGCTAGTTGAAAAAATAAATTTTGTTTCAAAATTAATTGGGAAAACTATTTTAAAATGAGTTTGGATATGTGTAAATTTAAAATTATATTGTAGAACTATAGATTAAAAATTATTTGGAGAACTCTAGTTTCAAAAACAATTTAATAAGTGTAGTTTAAAATGAAACTAGAGAAATGTAGATTTAAAATGAAATTAGAGAATTGTAGCTATAAAATGAAATTAGAGAACTGTATTTTAAAATAAAACTGGGTAGCTGCAGTTTAAAATTAAATGGTAAAACAGATGTTTTAAAATGAAATTGCTTTTGTTTATTGGTGGAAGCATCCAAAAATATATTATTAAATTACTTTAACAAAAATCATGGTTTATATTTAGAGGTTGAATAATACAAATAATCAATGAGATTCCATATAAAGTAGTTTAATAGTGAATTTTCTCTTATCATACTAATATTATAAAGAGGAAAGGTTTGATTTTTTGTTTGTTTGTTTGTTTGTAATGAATAGGCTCCGAAACTACTGG
>CABEEJ010009622.1:0-17638 GCA_901482245.1 Timema douglasi
CCGAACCATGTTGGGTGCCCTGAGGGTGGTTCACTCTCCTCCCACGCAGATGTGTGTGCACTTTATCTCAATCAAACCCTCCTAATCCCTACAATGTCATATTTCTGGCCAGTCCCAGTCCAGATGTTTTTATTATATCAGGAATAAGTTAATCAACATTTAAAAAAATAACTAATTGGCTGACTTATTTTCATATTGAGACCTACTTTAGGATAAACAAGATTCTTATCGGTCAGTTGTTTCTGTCGCTAACATAATTATGTGTGCATTCTATTGTTTTCAGATCAGCCATTAGTAGTCATCTCACACAAGTAATTGGAAAGTGTATCTCCCTCACAATTTGAGAGCTCTTCTTAGCAAAACTTCTCAAAAAGTACATATTAATCACCCCCAGAGATATAAACTACAATTACTCTATTACAGCCCATCTGTATTTAGTGTCGGCAGTAATAGTTTCCCGCGAAGCTCAAAATACAAACATTAAAATGATCGAGAGCCTCCAGATTGCTCACCTAGCGCTAATGGCCAGAATTGTAAGATACATTTTCACTTTCATAAATTCTCAATATCTCTTTGAAATCCTCCCTTTCCACTTATCAGGGTTTATTTTCAATATCGAGAACAAAATTCCCTCCAAATTACTGGTATTATTACACGGTGATTTTCTGATTTTTTATCAGCCTTAAAAATCCTTTTTTTTATTAATATTTAAAAGTACCTGTACTTAGCATTTTGATATAAAAAAGTAATAATTCAATAGTTACCAAGCGTGGGAAATGAAATAAATTTAATTCAGATGATCTCTTTCAAACACAAATATTGAAAAATGAGATGGTAAAATGATTAGAATATTTTTATTTAGGAAAATCTTTGAAATACGGTAAGATGAAACTTTGGACTTAACTTTCTTTGAAAAATGCCTAATTACGCCTACTTAACTTATTGAAAGAAATTAGGTCATAAATAAAATAATTGTGAACAAAATAACTTGTTAGCCTAAAATAATTTTCTTGATTTAATTTTTTTTAATTATGGGTGTTCTCTGCCAATTGTTTATCCAACAGTCTTTAACATATTTTTGGGAATTAGTGTACAATATGGGTTTTGGATTAAAGTGTGCAAGTAAAGTGCACATGACGGGTACAAACAAAATTTATTCTGAGATGACAGCCAGGTTAGTTGTAAGAACGTAATCTGGACAGAGAATATTAATCACTACTATAATATAAAATAAGTCATACACAAAATAAATATATAAAACACACACTTTATTGATAACTAAAATAGGGGTGTGAAAATTAGTTTAGCTATTAAAACCTCTTGTCATGTTCCCGATTATCCCTATAGACACAAGCAGATGAAAGAAGAGAAGTGGCTTGCTAGCTAAACTAGAGGTGATCAGTGGTGCAATATATGAGGTTTGAAACACCGATTGTTAGTTATTAGTGTATCGGTAATTTAACCTAGACGTAATAAGAACAATATTGTATTAAATTTTATATTTTAATAGTAGAGCATAGCATTTAGTCTTAAAGATTTTAGTGACTTATTAATAGAAATATTTAACTACTCTTAAGAAGCTCTGGTCAATTTGTTACTTTATCAAATTAACAAACCGTAAACAACTTTATGAAGTAGCGGACTGTAAGCTAGATTCACATCCATAATAAACAAACCGTTTTTAACCAACTTAAGAAAAATTAATAAAACTAACATGTGAGTATAGTTTAAAAAGGAATCATAGATGGCAATAAATTCAGGTATAGATCTAAAATACCTCATACACACACCCATAAGAAAAGATAACGCTAAACAATAAAATAACTATTTATGAAAGCCAAATTTTATTCTGAGACACGTTAACATGGTTTTTCTAGAATTCTTTTTGAATCCTGTGAGAAAAACAATCTTAAATAGCTGTGTAATCTGGTTCTTCTGAAATTTAAAGAAAATCAACTTTTGAATTTGCATCATAAATGAAACTAGCCCTCTAAGATCACCCAGTTTAAGAAGCCACAGTTTCTATATTTGAAATTGCGGCACGAACCCACTTGGTGGGGATTGTAGCAAAGCCGTAGTAAGGTGGGCTTGGGGTTACAACCCGAAATTTAATGAATAATATATATATAACTTCATTTATGGTTCAAACTATAACAAAATTAAGGCACAAGTACGAATTAGGGAGCTATGTTACCATTAAAGATCTTCAGATAGCTTCTAGTGGTGTTTAATATTACAAAAAATTCCAGCCTTCGGCAGTTATGGTGTTATGTTGCCATAAGAAACACTTTGGATAGCTTCTAAAAGTGTTTAATATCGAGAAATTTTCTTCAGCAGTTAGCGGGCTATGTTACTATAAAAAAAACCTTTAGATAATTTCTATAGGTTTTTAAATATATAGATTTTTCCTAGCCCCTGGCAGTTAGGGTGCAATGTTGCCATAAAAAAAATTGGATAGCTTATAGAGGTGCTTAATATTTAGAATTTGCCCTAACCTTCGGCATTTTTGGTATTATGTATCCATAAAAACACTTCAGATATATTCTAGAGTTGTTTAAATATATAGATGTTTCCTATATTTCAGCATTTAGGGGGTTATGTTGCCATAAAAGACACTTCAGATAACTTCTAGAACTGTTTATCATTTATAAATTTTTCAAGCCTCCGGCAATTGGGGTATTTGCCCACCAGTACCCCGCTGAAATTTTTGGCTGGCTACGGCCTTGAATTGTAGTACTAGCTACCTACAACAATCCAACATAGTTGTGGAACACGGCTATACTGGAAATTTTAAGAAAATCAACTTTAAATTAACATTTGATTAAAAGCTAGCATCCTAGATTTACCAACATTAAGATGCCACAATTTCTATAAAAGGGAATTAAATAACCTTTGATTATTCTGTGTGAGGAGTTTTATATAGAAAAACACGTGTTTGCCTGACTCTACCCACCCTATCCTGGTTCTCTAAGCTCTTGTATTGAGACTATCTGGTTTGAAAAGTTCACATCATGAGAAAACAAATCCAAACTAACCTGACGTTTAATAATCGGTCCCACAGAGGTAATAGTTATTGAGTTATTTTTATTAAACTCATTAATTAAAATATGGTAATAAAATATTTAAATTCTATATTTCCCCAGATGATTATTTGGCTAAACAAAGTCCTTGAAGTATTTTATTATTTAAGTTTAGTATATAATAAAGATTTATACAACTGAGTAGGCCTATATAAAATTATATTTATAAAAACACGTCTAAAATAGCTCTAAGTGTCTTGTACTATATAAAATAATGTGAGCCTTAAAATTAAATGTTAATAATCCATTAAACATGGCTTTCACCCCAAAAATGAATTAAACACAATAACAAAGGATCATGGGCATCGTTAGTGGGAGGGGGGGGGGGGGTAACGTGCCCCAAAAATNGGGTAACGTGCCCCAATAATTCAATAATTTACCTTACATTAAAATGTTTAGTCAGTTGAACTGTAATAATGAATAAAGTAACTTATACACTACAAAAAGAAAATTCTTAACTGACTCGACTCGATAACTAAACAATCAAAGGGTTTTTAACATTCCGTGAAATACTAAAATCTCTCATTTCTCTTCATCCCACTTCCTGTAAACATTTCAGTTTTATATCAGCAGTATGGTAGACAGAACAACTTCCAGCCTGCCTGCCATGCGTCAACACACTACTGGGATTCATGCAATACAGTAGTGCACCGATTGAAAACAATCGGTTCGGGATGCTGCCACCCTTATCGCGACAACTAGGGGCCAGTGAACCATACCGTACATAAACACGCCTAGAACACACACTATTTAAGTTGCCTCACCAGACGCACTAGTGGCTACGTGTATAACCTACGCCGTGGTACACTTGAATAGTAGTTATTGTGTGACAAATTAATTTGTGCATAAATGCTGGATGTAATAATAAAATTGATAAGTTTGTAATTTTAAACTAAACTATCACACACAAACACAGTGGTCACAACCTCGGAACTGGTCTTGTACGGTCCTCCAAGGAAAATATCGGCATAGGTTGGTGGTGCAAGCACGTACATTGAACTGCCACTTAGTGTGGTCCTTCTGCTTCCAGTTCTAAATAATGTTAATCAAGCCAGTGCCGGTCATAGCCGAGGATTGTACATTTAGAAGAAGATACTCTTACCCCTCGACCTCAGGTTAGTGTGTCTCTTGATTGCAACCAACCAGCGTTTGTGCCTGATAGATTTACTGATCTAAAACTTCAAGGCCGCTTCCTTACATTTCAAACAGGTTGGTATAGAAAGTTCAAATGGTTTAATGTAAGCAATGGTATTGATGGAGTATGCTGTTTCTTTTGTCATTGATATGCTATTTTGTGTTCAGAAAATAATTTATCAATAAAAATGGACGAAGCCTTCACAAGGAATGGTTTTAAAAACTGTAAAAGAGCAATTGAAAAGTTAAAAACCCACAGAAATTCTCCTTCGTATAGCTAAGTTGTTTTGAGTTTTCAACAGATGAAATCACTTATAGGGAACAACACAGAAAGTAGCTCAGCAGAAAATTGCTTCTGAATATTTGCTAGTGATTCAAAGTATATTCCGTTCACGATAGGTTTTTACCTGGATGACAGTTCGAAAATCATATGTTTAGGTTTTGGGTTGCCAACACTTGTAAAAGATCACAGTTTTGTTATAAATGTAAAGATCTTTAATTACCTGTTATATATTACATTAAAAATAACGTTAACTTAAGTTTTCTCATACTATTTCATTTTTTAAATAATTTATTTTTATCCAACTCG
This sequence comes from Timema douglasi, assembly GCA_901482245.1. Taxonomy (NCBI): domain Eukaryota; kingdom Metazoa; phylum Arthropoda; class Insecta; order Phasmatodea; family Timematidae; genus Timema; species Timema douglasi. The sequence continues at coordinate 4,804 of CABEEJ010009622.1, forward strand.
AAACAATATTTTAAACATAATTAAAAGTACTTATTTTTCGTTTTGGAACGTTATTGATTATGTTTAATATAGTGCACACATCAATACCTTTTAATACAGGCATCGTATTTACTTGGAAAAGAGAAAATTCTTGTAATTTTTTTACATACAATAAATGGTTTTATGATTATTTTATCGTATTTTTAAATATTTAACTGAATAAAATATTTTCATCAACTGCGTGTCTGCATCATTGTAAAAAACTTGTTTACTGTTATGTTCAATCATGTGGTNATTATTTTATCGTATTTTTAAATATTTAACTGAATAAAATATTTTCATCAACTGCGTGTCTGCATCATTGTAAAAAACTTGTTTACTGTTATGTTCAATCATGTGGTTTAGATTCGTCAGTCGCCATTTTGAAGCTATGTTCGTTAGAAGTTTTTGTGGAAGTGGGGTGAATATTTTTTTATGTGTAATAAAACTATAAATAAACTTTGTGTCCGACCGCAAATAAATATATAAATAATATTGGCCTAAACAACTGTGGTTAACTTTCACATTAATATATTACCATCTGTTTTCATTACAGTCATCCAAAGTGATAGATGTCAGCTGTTGGCGTAGTGATATATTAGGGATTACTTCTAGTAACGTCTCGAGCTGTCATTTAGGTAAACTTAGCTCGTGAATGACTTATACATTGAAATACCAGGTATTAGCCGTGAGAGGTCATTTAAACAGTAAGTGCAATTTAATAGTCATATCAAAACAAACAAGTTTAGATACTCCACATGGCTGAGGGGCTGCTGCCAGATCAATGGAAAATGACACACCCAGAAATAGAGAATGAAGTCTTGAAATATTTGAACATGAAATAGTCAGAATTATGTGCAACAAAATCAATTCAAATGATCCCCTGATGTTTTCTGTCGTATGTGATGGTACACAAGATATATCAGGACTTGAACAAGAGAGTCTTTGTGTTCAGTGGGTGGATAAAAATGTGAAGCCCAAGAAAGCTTTCTAGGCTTCTTTCAAGCATTGTCAACAACTGGTGAAGCGATCTTGGGCCTCATACTTTACCCTCTCTTGAGACTACAGTTACCTCTTGCTTGCCTTCGTGGGCAGACATACGATGGAGCTGGAAATATGGAGGAAAAGGGTACTCGGGCACTTATATCAGAGAAGCAACCTCTGGCACCATTTGTGCATTTCAGTGCACACTTTGTGATATTACAGTGATATTTTTTAAATATATAACAGTCGAACTCGGTACAAGGTAAAGTCTTTTGTTAATGCATGTTGCAGACATAAGACATTACAATACACAGATACAATACACAGATAACAAGTCTTTGGAGTAACACCTCTCACGCTCAACTTGGTCCTGGATGGAGAGCGTAGTTCCTTACATAGTCGCAGGGCACTATCATCACATCTCCTCTATAAAGATTGAGACGGTCTACGGGTTTCTTGGACCGTTGACTTCTTCGAGTGGGAGAGGTTGAATTGGGAGAAAATACATCAAGTTGAGGTACTTCAATTGCCGCCTCTGAAGGCATTTGATGAACATTTAAAATTGACACTCTTCTTGGAGATGATGAGCTGCTATTTGCCAACTCATCTGGCTCTTGCTGGACCTGAGGACCATTTTCATTAAGAAGCTGGAGAGACTTTTGTTTCCTTCTAAATTGTCCGTCCTCTGTTTGGATTATATACACCCGTGGTTTATCTTGTTTCTTCACTATAATACCTTCCTGGTACCGGTCTGTGATATATACTTTTGTTCCAGGGTTCAAATTTATGAGAGGCCTAAGTCATTGTGATGATCATAGTTTTCTTGTTGTTTCGACAGTCTATGTTCTTCACTGTGAAACAGCTGGTCCAAATTAACCGGCCAGGGAACGAGGTTAGTTGGCAATGTTAGTATAAATCCTCTAAGTTTTCTCCCCATCAATAACTCAGCCGGGCTATAGCCAGATTTTAGAAGTGTGGAGCGCAGAATAAGTAAGGCTCTGTATAGGTCCTCGCTCTTTTCAATATGATTTTTAAAATTCTTTACTTCAAACTTTATAAAGCCAATGCTTTGTGAGTACTTCGGGTTGAATGTAACAAGTTTAAAATTATAATCTTTAGTAAACTGAAAAAACTTTTAATTTATTATATTGTTATGGATCTATTGTGAGCCACAATCAGCTCTAATAATTTCAGGTACTCCATGCCTGGCTGGAATATATTTAAGATGATTTATGGCACAACTAGTAGTAAGGCATCCCAGCAAAGACATTTCTTGTTATCTGGAGTAATAGTCAGAAACAAGGAGATACTAGTTACCTTTCAACTTCAAAAGATCCATTCCAATTGTTTTCCAAATCTGCTCAGGAAACTGAGTAGTTATTAAATTTCTGATCGATTTATCCTAAATTCGGCACACTTAGTACAGTTCTTAACAAGATCTCTCAGTTGTGTGGATAATCTTGGCAACCAAACGCTTTGATTAGCAAGTGCTCTACATTTGTTATTACCCTAATGACCTTCATGTAGTTTATTTATTATTCTTTTCCACATGCAATTAGGAATTATTAGTCTATTACCTTTTAGTAGAAAGCCATTTTGTAGAGGTATTTCGTTTCGATTTTGCCAATATGGGAAGCACATTTCCGGTATTTGTGACTTTAGAGGCAATACGTTTTGGCAAAACCGCATTAGGTGGGTACTAGCCTCATCCTTATGTAGATTCTGAAGAATTTCTGCCAACTAAGCATTAGGCGCAGGAAGACCACAGACAACCTTTTGGACATAGGCCATTACTTCTTTAGCTAGTTAATCTTCCCCAGTGATTGTGGATTGCGGGAAAGAGCATCAGCAATTAGTATATTTTGACCAGCTACATGAAAAGTCTCAAACGAATACTTCATAAATTGAAGCCTAATTCTTTGTAGTCTAGTGGATATAGAATCTAGATCTTTGGTGGTGAAAATTGGAAATAAAGGTTTATGATCACTCTCTATTTTTATATGAATGCCTGTAGTAAAATCATAAAAGCGTCCACATGCCCAAGTGAGAGCCATTCCCTCCTTTTAAACCTGTGCCCACTTTCTCTAAGCTTCGCTGAGAGTTCGAGAAGCGTAACTAACAGGTCTTAGAGATCCGTCATCTTTGCGTTGTATTAAAACTGCATCAAATACATAGGATGATGCGTCAGCTGACAAAATAATTTCATTATTGCACTTATATAAAGCAAGACAAGGTGGCTTTACTATGGCTGCCTTTATGTTTTCAAATGCTTGAGCCTGTGGACAATACCATAACCAGTCAACGTTTGAGAGGAGATGCTCATTAAGAAGTTGCAATAAGGAAGACAGATTTGGGACGAGCTTGGCCAGAAATGTTACAAAAACCCTTTAGGCTCAGTTACATTTATCATTTTAGAATAGAATCAACTTTCTTTGGGGCCGGAGAAACACCTTTCGCAGATACTATATGGCCGATAAATTTTATTGAGGTTTTCCAAAACCAACACTTTCCTTCATTTATAGTCCAACCTGCTTCTTGCAGCCTAGAAAGGAATTTATAAATCCATGAGTCATGTTCCTAAATAATTGACCCATATACTATAATATAGTCAAAATGGCAGACAACTCCCTCCAATCATTCTATATGTGCACTTACCTTCTTATGGAAAACCTCCCGAGCAGGGGATATCCCAAAAGGTAACCGAAGAAACCGATACCTTCCATACGGTGAGGTGAATGTGGTTAGGACTATGGAAGAATCTGTGAGGGGAACGTGGTAGGATCTTGAGTTGGCATCTAGTTTTGAGAATATCTTAGCCCCTTCTAGTTGACCTAGCGAATAATCAACTGCCAGCATAGAGAAAAGTTCTCTTTCTACATGCTCATTTAATTTAGTCAGGTTAACACACAACCTTGGGGATCCATTGGCTTTTTGAACTATAACCATGGAGGCACACCAATCTGATGGCTCGTCAACTTTTTCTATGCCTTTAACCTGAACCATCCTATTTAATACTTTTTAAGAATCCTCTATAAAGGTAAAGGAACACGTAGGGTAACACTAATAGCATGTGGTACAGCCCCCTATCGAAGCTTTATGTGGTATGGCTCTCGAATTTTTCTGAGTCCTGTAAAAGGCTTGGGGAACACAGTTTATGGAACAAAATTAGTTTTTCCTACCCCAGAAATACTCTTTATAAGGCCTAATTTTTCACTAGCATGATGGCTTACAAGAATTTTATCTGTGCCTTGAACTGCAAAGAGTACCTCAAAAATATTTTTGTTTTTGTATTGAAGTTTATCTCGAATCCTGCTAATAGTTTTAAACTGAGCACCCCCTGGAACGGTTAAGATTTTATTTGATGTAAAAAGCTCCAAATATTGAAAAGACTCCTTTTATGTACTTTTTTCAACAATATTCACATCGGCGCATGTATCAATTTTAGCAGTAATGTCTTTCTCACAGAATTTGGTGTTTATCAACCATTTATCATGCAAATAATTAGTTTCTGTAGAGGAAAGGTCTATAAATTCACCATCTTGATCTAACTGGTCCTCCGTGTCAACAACATCAACTGATCTAAATCTACAACATTGTGTATAGTGCCCTTTATATCGACACTGTTGTCAGAAGCCCTCCTAGCAGGAAATTTGGTTCTACGGTGTTCAGTATTACCCCCACACCAAAAACATTATTTTCTAGTATGACTTTTATTTTCGTTAGAAAAAGTGTTTCTACTATAACTAAAAAAATGCACAGTCTTTTTTTTAAAGTTTATTTGACGCATTAACCTTGTCAGCTGCAACTTGACTAGCTCATGTTAAAGTTTCCTGCTTTTTTCCCCTTGCTCAGATTGTATAGCAGAATTAACAGCTATTTCCGGACTTAATTTGACATCTAATTGTAGTTTAAACGAGAGATTTTTATCTTTAATACCAACTACGACTTTATCTCTAATGGCTTCGTCATAAAACGTGACAGGAAAGTTGCAACCTTGAGCAACAGTATCAAGAGCTGTAACATAGTCGTTTACTGACTCGCTCTCTTATTGGAATCTAGTATGTAACCCTGCTCGTTCAAAGATTGTGATTTTGGTGCCAATAAAATGGCTGTCAAACTTCTGAAGGACTGTATTACACTTCTTTTGATCGGCTGATGATAGCTTGAACGATAGAAAAACCTTTTTAGCCTGAGGGCCCATCAAATAAATCGAATAATTTACCTGATCTTCTTCTTCCGCCTTCATCATACCTAAAGTACGTCTGAAACGCAAAAAAAAACTATCTTTCCATGATTTCTATTTCAATGTTGATTTGGAATCGAAAGGGTCTGGAGCTGGTATTTTATACACAGAAGCCGACATATTGGAACTGGGTTCTTTATCTATGTTGGGACTGTTCACTTCACCTTAGTTATACTTAAATACAGTGCAATATCCGACCACTCCGCCATGTGATATTACATCGAGAATTATCAAATATATATCAGTGCAACTCGGTACAAGGCGAAGTCTATTCTGTTAATACATGTTACAGACATAAAACATTACAACACACAGCCACAGACAAGTCCTTAGGGTAACACTTCTGACACTCATCTTGGTCCTCGATAGAGATCGTAGTTCCACACATAGCCGCAGGGTGCTATCATACCACACTTTGTTAATTTGTTAATGATGGCGTGCTGTGAAGTATGAAAAAAAAATTAGAAGTTCATTGCACTGGGGCCATTAAGTTGGTAAGTTCACTAAATCAACAAAAGTAAAATCAACATTTACTCACTTACACTGTGGATGGCCCTGTACAGAACATTGATAAAATAAAACCATTGTGTCCTACTCACTGGATCCATAAGACATCATAGATAGATGAGATCGTGAGTAAATATGATCTACTGCTGCAGACCTTAGATGAATTATCTGCTCAAAAACTTTAAAGGCAAGTGGACTTCTATATATATTCCAAAATGGGACAACCTACTTAGAATTTGATTTGACAAGAGACTTAAGGCATTGCCTACCCTCCCTGGCGGTGTGTTGAGCTTTCAGCTTTCAAAATAGATGGCGTTGCTAACGTTATACAAACTGGTGGATTCCAGCCATCAGGTTGGCAGCATTACTGGTTTATTTAAACAATTGGGAGGCTGGGACCGGTAATCAGATAAATATCTGGGGAGGGTAGTGATAAATAATACTATATACTTATTTATCAGAGAAAAAATTATTTAAGGTAAAATTAGAGATAACTTATTTTTGAAGATTTTGTCGCTAACTATATAATAAATAACCTATACGAGAGAGTATGTAGCTTACGATTTTGTCGAACCTTTTATTTGAGTTTATTAGTAAGCAAGTAAAATAAAAAATAACTAAAATTTAATGTGCTAAATTTGGCCACTGTGCTTTGATTAATTTTTAAACTTTAAAGGTTAAAGAGGAAATAAAATATTTAAAAAGTAGTTTCATTTCGAAGACTACAACAATTTTGACTATAAATATATATGTTATTTTTATTGCAGATATCACAGCGTCATACTACCTGTTCATGTTATACGCATATATGAAAATCTAATTGGGTAGTAATGAGGAAGGAAGCATTTGAGAGGTTATCTACTAGCATTTTTATTTTGGGAGATGGGAAAACAATTTAGGAAAAACTACCCTCAGTAGACCCGACCAGGATTTGAACCCCAAGCGCTCCAGCTATCAGCAGGACTATTTAACACTGGAGTGACACCTTAGACTACTCGGCCACTGAAGTGGGTATCTATTATTTAATACGGTGTTTACAGTTTTCAAACATTTATAGGATTTACACAATTTTCCAGAAATAAATGTTTTTGGGAATAATTTTTTATCCTATTAGTAGATTTTAACTTGAATAATATCTCCATGGTGTCAGCCTGCAAGCAGGCCATACCAATCGAGAGGCTGCCATATGTTGGGGAAGATAGTGCCAACATTTTCAGGCTGAGGGTGCCATATGGTCAGCACAATGAACCCTCCAGCCTTCTATCTCAGTTTTCTAGACTGAAGCGCTACTTATTCATTCACGTAGCTCCTCATTTGTACCTAACGAGTTTGATTTTTGTTCCGTTTTGGACCCACTGCTTCGCAGACAGAATTGAAAGCACTAGGAATCGAACCCGGGACTTCGCGACCTGAACTCAGTAAATCTGACCACTATATCACATAGGCTGTTGGGTATCAACTACTTACTTACTTACTTTGTGGTATTGGGAACACAAAAGTTCATAAATTTTAATGGTTTTAAATATATTTTACTCATCATCGACTCCATGTCGTGGTCAATATTGCTAAAGCGCTATGACTGATCACAAGGATATAAAATAATATTGTGTAAATACTTTTCCACCTCAAAATTTATAGAAGCCTTTGGATCTTGTTCGAAAGCACAAATAGTCACATTTTGTTAATTATATACAAATAATCATCGTGCGTTCTTATTGTTCGGGATTCGATGCATTTCTTTTGAAAATAGCGCACAAACTGCGAGAATGTAACAGATTCAAATTAAAAGTAATCACATTTAACAAGCTAATAAAATAAAATTAACATAAATTACACTTTGAGTACAAAAAACTTCGTTCATTAATTTTTTGAAAAATAACTTATTCCTAATTCAAATCCTAGACCATAAAATAAATAAAGTAGATAAAAACATACTGAGAACGTCTCCAAATTACATTTAGACCATATCTTATTTAAAATAACTATGTTTGATTTAAGCAGGAATGTTTATTTGTATTTATTACAATAGTGGTTTTAAAAATTCAATGTACAGTAGTTTTCAGATACTCTGAATATTAACACTTATTATTACAACGTGTAGTGCTCAAGAATGAGAAAACCATAAAGAATGTAGGATGCGAGTGGAGCATTTTACATGTTTTACTGCCTCAGGAAAATAAGGGCTAATGTCATAAAACTTTGTGTATGGAGAACCATGTGATTTTTTCTTTGAAAATAATGTATCACTAAAGTAATACTCTCATTGAAGTAAGTAGGGACCAATTATATTTATTCACACAGCAGTTAAGATTTTGTTATTATTTTAGTTACTTTATATATTAAGATGTTTATATTTAACTACGCAAATCTTCATAATTGGACATTGGACCTTCTTATCCCATTGCACATGGTATTAATGTTTCTTTGACTCAAGGTCACAGAGATTAGTTTAACCCTCCACTGCCGCCTGCATTCTGATACAGCAGGTTTGCCAACGCTTGCAAAACGATACTAGCTGATAAACGGGCAATGATCATACTAACGGTACCTATTATCAACTAAGATAACTATTTGTAAAAGGAAAAGTCGTATTTAAAACCATGTATTTTTATTAAAGTGTCGAATTGCGAGTCGTTATAGCTCAATATCATCGTGATTATTGAAGCCAACCCAAATTTAAAAATACGTTTAAAAAAAACAAAAAACTAATATATGTTATAAACAAACACTCTAGCTTAATTGTAAAGAGAAACTAAATAAATATATTAATAATTTTTGTTTTCCCATTTAAAATGCATTGAAATGGAAACATTTTAACAAAAATATTTCAATAACTCTTTTTAGCATTGTTTGAAAATTCCATAAGAATTATGAAAGATGCCCAGAGATGTTACTAAAATAAATAAAAAAACAACAATGTTGAATTATTAGATATTTTTTTTAAAAAACATTTTTTGTTTATAACCATGCATTTATGGGTAGGCTAGGCCTTAATTGCAAATCTTGAGCTGCTCAACAAAGCCTTCCAAGGTAAAAGAACAATAGTAGGGGTACTAATTAATTCTGTTGAGATTGTGTCGAGTGCTCTTTTAAGTAAATGTGATCAAATGATCACTTCAAGACCTTGTGAACACACTGTAAAGAAAGGATTGAACAACGTACTATGCAGCCCCTCTCATTTCGAAGATAAAAAAAACACTCGCATGATTCACCGGACCTGCAGCACATCATATGCCTTCATCTGAAGAAGACCATTTTGGGATAGAGTAGGCTACTTTCAAACTATAGATTCTGCAGTTTCTCAGCTAAAAAACAGGCTTTACCAACCTGGCATAAAGAAACACCTGAAACTTGAACAAGTACTACCGACTGAAGAAAACAGTTCTGATATCAGTTATTACCCAGAAATCATTACAAGATGAACTTAAGATGTTTTTATCAAAATATGGTGTTTCCTGTGTGGAACAGTAATGTCTCGTGACCAAAATTCTTAAGCAAGCTTGAAAGGGGTACCCCCAAGCTTAAATTTTCTATGCTTCAAGAAGATATTTAGAGTTTTTTTATGTTAGCTGTGGGTTTGGGCATCCTTCTATTATGTGATTTACATTATTGTGTTATTACTTACTAGCAATCCCGCACAGCGTTGCCCGTGACCCATTCAGAAATTTATTAAAAAAAACTAATTAACAATTTAAAAATCTGGTTTCGAGGTGCATTCGGACCTCCTTCAGTCCACCTATATGAAAAATTTCAAATCTCTGCGTGCCGTAGATTTGGCTAGGCATCACACACAAACACACACACACGCAAACACTTCCTTTTATGATTATAGATTATAGACACATACTTATAAACTTTCGTTTACTAGCTTTCACTGATGCACACATCAAAACAAAAGCACCTGCTTGTGTAAGAAATTATACAATATGTCATAAAATGGATTGAATACAAATATGAGCTAGTGATTGTTCACACGGTATTTGTGATTGCATACAATATATTTTTTTAAAGAAGGAGTTTTTGCACTTTTTATCGGAAAATAATGTTAGAATGATTTGGAAAAAATGGGTATTTAGTGTAAATAATTTCTTAATAAGTCCTAAATATTATGAAATAATATTTTTCAATTTACTTTAAAACAGTTGAAAACCTTTATATTATTTTTTGGGGTTCAACCTCTTTCAATTATAATTTTTTGTTTGTTATCAAGCATCTAGCTGTTTTTCTTACAATCACTCTTTTTTAAAAAAAAGTAACCATTTAGCAACTCGGTATCACTCCTTGGAGAGAATATAAGTGATAGCTTGTCTTTTGTTGAGTAGCAAGCAACTAAGCTGAAAGGTTTATGAAGGGGGGAAGGGGGGGCTGCCTGTTGAATGCGAGGACACTCTGAAAGGTGCGTATTATAGAGGGGGTAAGTGGGGTCAGTGTGGTGGATGTCATAACTACAGCAGCGCACCTTTGGCGAGCTGATAATACATGTAACTACTTGGAATAAAAGGTTTGTAAAACCTCGTGATGTCCATCCCAATCTTAATATTTTATGTTCTTTTATATTTGTTTTATTTGTTATTGAATTGAGTTTTGAGGTATTAAGGGCACGGTTATGGACTAAATCGATGTAAAAAAGCTTGTTAGCCTGCTACATTTATATCATGGCTCTAAATTAAGAAAAAACTACTTTTGAACCATTTCCACCCTAATGACAACGTTAATTATTTGGTTATGGTTTATTTCTTCTCTTTACTATCAAGTAGGCTTTTTTTTTAAATATAAATTCAGTTTGTTTTGTGGGTTTTGACTTAATTTCCTTCTTGCAATTAGATTTTGTGTGCATGCCATATTTTAATGTGATGATATACCAAAACAAAGTACCAATAAAATTAGTTTTCAATGAAAGATGTTATGACCCCCATCCTGATATATAGCTGGTGTACTCCTGTTAATTGCAGTTGGATATTATAATTAGGAAATACATGTTTTGCTATCTCTTTCAAAAACTAATGTAGGGCCTCTAAACAACATTTTCACTTTTTAAATAGTACCTTTATTTTTATTTATTATTTCAATATTCATATAATTTTTATAAATTATTTTAAATTTTATAACTAAAATTCACTAAATATTATCATTAAATAAGTAGCAAGAATAAACTGTTACATAGCTCACTATAATATGAAACCATTCAAACGTCCCACTTACGTTAGTTCTGTACCCTACCGCTAGTACTATAATAACGTGCTAGCACAAAAGAGAATGGTCACTCTATTAATACTCTATTATCTATCGTATTCTCTAAATTCATAACATCAAAATCATGTTCTAGTGTCATAGATTCAAAATATAAATTTTGTAATCTTAAATTTGGCAATTTTAAGAAACTATACTCGTTGATTTGCGCCACCAGACTTATTTGAACTATACTTGCACTTTGGCCTATTCTATGAAATAATTTAATACTATACTTGTTTTCTGGTTCTACCTATGAATCTCTTTAGAACCTTACTCGTGCCTAGTTTAATTTCTTTTTTTATGTTGGCTAAAACAGTTAGCTATGAACGTAGAACTTTTAAGCCTGCAACATTTTTAAAGTCCTGATTGCGTCTGCAAATAAGGTGGCATATTCAACTTAGTTGTTATCATTGTCCCCCACTCCCCCCACCCTCCGCTTTTGATACTTGTGCCAAGAGATTAGAGACAAGTATAATTCAAAAGCAAGTGTGATTAGAGAAAAGCTTAATACAAGAAGAATGGCATCGGTTGTTACGTTGCCTAAGACACTTCCATTACTCGAAGGTATTTTAATACCTGGATCAACACTTAGAATACCTGTAGAGTCATCACAAGAGTAAGTACATATTATGGCCCGTCTACAACCAAACGCACCCGCAACTACGCAATAACGTAATTTTGTCTGTTTACAATAGCTTACGCAAACACAATCGTATGTCGGAACTGTCGGACCAGCTGGTCGGGAGGAGATAAACATTGCCCATCTCTTGCGGTTATGTAGTTGCGTTGGCTTGCGTTCAGCCAATCAAAAAACAAATATGGATGGACTACTAAAATCAAATGGTTTGAAGTTATTTGGACTATGACAAAAACGTTTGGAAATGTGTAGTATTGAATACAGGATTTTCAATTAAAATCATGTGTATTTAACCATTTAAATATTTTTTTTTCTTATTTGAAAACATTAATATGAATTTGACTTTTATAGTCATCATTGATGTTTGTTCCTATTGGTTGAAATTACGTTTTACGACTTTTCATTGTAGACAGTCTATTTTGTATTTAATAAAAGCGTAATTACGAGTGCATTTGCGATTGCGTTGTTGCGAGTCCGACAAGTGGCTATGTTGGTTGTAGACTGGCCTTAAGTTGCATAATACTCCGTAAGAGATCGACTCTGGCACACTCAAATTGCTCTGTCTACCGAGTCCTTGTCCTTAATTCCTTAGTCCTTACCACTCCGTAGAAGTAGAAACAATTTTAACTTTCTAAGGGCAAGTCGATACGGACTGATAAGGACTACCAATCACAGCAATGTACGATAATGGCGCGCGCGCATATAAATAAAAGCACCAAAGGTATTTTCGTAGCAATTAGACAAACTAGCTCATATTTTAAATGTAGGAGGCTATTTGGAAATATGCCTAACCTACCTTTCACATGTAGCCAATTTGATAAGATTAGGACCATCACTAAACACTCATTTAATGTAAGGTGACCCTGTTTGCTTGGTTGATTCATTGGAAACTGGTCGGATTCGAGTTGTAACACTTGATTATTTAACAACGGCTCGGTGGGGCAAACAATGCCCACTAGTGACCTCTTGTACAATCTCTTCCTGTAACCACTCATACATGCCTACACATTTTATTTTGTTTGTTGTCTTTGGCAACCTCTGTTCATAGCGTCCTCGATCATTCACCGAAACTGTTCAGTTCTACATCACATGACTTACCCTAATTGACGATTACAGTCACTTTACCTCTGTGTACACGATCAAAGAAAAGTCAGAGGTATTCGAGTGTTTTAAGAAGTATGAAGCTCTAGCAACTGTTCACTTTAATGAAAGAA
>CABEEJ010009623.1:0-13711 GCA_901482245.1 Timema douglasi
AAACCAACAGCCAATCAGAGAGCAGGAGGCATGGTCACGTGACCAAATCCAGCCAATCAGCGACGGGGTCAAGTTGATTTAGGTGGGCGTTACCACTACTGTTATCCCAGTGGCGTCCGGCCGTGACAAAGGTAGTAATGACATGAAATGTGCGATTTTTGCGTGAAGGTCGCGCTTAGGTTTGGATCCAAGATAGAATAGGTGAGGGGGGAGGGAGGGGTTGAGGTTGTCGGCGATTCTGCTGGTGGTCTGGCATAGTTGATTGTCAATAGTTGGTAAATTTTTATTCCCCTAGGAATGCTACATCTAGTTTTTTTGTTTTATATTTATTTATTTTCTTCTAGGATTATCAACTAAGGATTTTATGTTTTAGGTTATATTAGACATTTATATAGAATACATAGGTGCTCAACTACGCCAGCCTGGGTCGTTTACGGTGTCATGGTTCAGTCGGGTCGTACTGTCCGAGTCCTATCACAAGTTCGTTCTCCTGCGATTCAGTCTAGTTGTAGAACTTTTGGTTTTTGTCCTGGTATATTTCTTGTAGTTGGCGGCAGTTTGTCAACGTGTGGAGGTCGGATATTCTAGTGCGTCTGTCTACCCCAGTGAGTGTCCTTAATATTTTGTTTTGTGTTACCTGAAGTTTGCGAGTGTTAGTTTTGGAGGCATAACTCCATACTACACAATTATAAAGGATGATGGGTGAATTATTTGCTTGTATGGTAGTATTTTAGTGGGAATTGAGAGCTGCACTCCTTTGAAAAGTGAGTACAGTTGTATGAATTTAGCCATTACTTTACTATTAGTCTTATCTATGTGACTCCTCCAGGTGAGTTTTCTATCTATTGTGATCCCAAGGTACTTGATTTCGTCTTGGAGTGGGATCTCTATTTCAAATAGGGTAAGTGGGGTGGGGAACGGTTTTAAACCTTTAGCTAAGATTAGGGCTGCTGATTTATTGGGATTTACTTTAACTCTTCAGTTGAATAGCCATTTCTGGAAGAGGAGGAGGTATCGTTGCATAGCAAGTGATTCATAGCTTATGTTTTTATTGGATACATAGAGCATGGTATCGTCGGCAAAAAGTCTAACCTGAACATATCGTGGGTGGGAATGTCTGCTACATAATTGTTGTATAAGGGTGGTGCTAGTGTTGAATCCTGTGGTACCCCTGCTTTAATAGTGTGACTGCGATCTCTTGCCGTTCATAACCACATGGAACGTACGCCGTCTGAGGAAGCTGGCTATCAAGAATGTTTACCATTTTGGGTAGTTGAATTTTATTAATTTCTGAATAAGTCCAAGGTGCCAAACTTTGTCGAAAACTTTCTCGGCGTCTAGGAAGATAGCTATTACGTATTTATCTTCTTTAAATGCGTCAGTTACGTCTTCTACTACGTTTATTGAGGGATGGGTGGTGGAATGGTGGTTTCTAAATCCAAACTGAAGGTTTGGAATAACGCCTAGCCTGTCGTTTATTATTTTCAGTCTGTTGATAATTAGTCTCTCATATACTTTACTCAAGATCGTTAGTAAGCTTATCGGCCTTCTGTTCTGAGGTAACATCGGGTCCTTACCAGGTTTGGGGATTGTTATTACCTTAGCCAGCTTCCAGTCAGTCGGGAAGTAGCAGAGCGTCAGTAGTGCATTTAGTAGTGCCAATAGCACTATTACCGCTCTCCCTGGCATTTGTTTTAAAACCTCCTTAGTCAGGTAGTCGTGTTCTGGCAATTTTTTCCTAGCTAGACCCTATAGTGGTGGTGAGCTCGTCCAGAGTGATTACCTCGGCCTTGGTGTTGTTTGGTACTTCCAGATAGTCCCTGACTGTTCTACTTGCGTCTCTGGTAAAGTCATGATATTGTGGTTCGTTTTTTGGTTTGAACTGTTTCTCTAAAACCACGGCTATGACTTCAGCCATCTCTGTGCTTTCGTATACCATGCCGTGTTCCCCGTGGATAGCTGGTACAGTCCTATTTCTAGTGGTCCCCCTGAGTTGTCGTGTTACTTTCCACAACTTGTATCTGTCAAGTGCGGCCTCGGTGACGTATGAGTTCCATCTATATCGTGTGATGTCCTTGGCTCTCCTCCTAACTTGGGCTCTGAGTCAGTTGTAGGTCGTCCTGTGGTGTGGGGTTCTGTAAGTCTGCCAGTCTCTTCTCGCTTCCCGTTTCTGGGCTATAAGTAGGTCCAAATCCGGGTACTGTTGTTGGAGGTCGTGTTGTATGGGTGTTCTAGTGGTGTCTACCTGGTAGGCTTCATGCACCGTACAGTAGTCGTGAAGAGTTGTAAGGTAGAGTCAGCCTGTTCTATTTACTCTATATCTTGTATTTCTGGTAGAGTATCCTCTAATGTCCGCCTAAGCTCGTCTTAGTCACAAGTTTCTGTTGTTTGTTTGAGTCCCCTTATCTCAAAGTTAGTTTCAGTTTTAACTTCACACAATATAGGATTGTGGTCCAAATCCAGTTCCTTTAATATCGACATATCCTCAGCGGTTACACCAATGTTGGCTAATGCCACTATTATGATATCGGGTCTTTGTAGATAATTAGAGGGATAAGATGTGGTATCGTCTGGAGCAACAACTACGTATTCGTGAGTGTCTGCGTGGTCTGCTAATATTCGTCCGTTCCCGGTGGTTACTCGGCTGTTCCAAATGGGGTTTTTTGAGTTAAGATCGCCCGCCAAAAACAGTTTGCTTGCGTCTGTGATCTCGACTAAGTATTGCGGTTGTAGCATCTTAGTCGGGGGTTTGTATATGGCCGCGAACCGGACACTCCCACCGCTAGTATTTACATTTATTCTGGTATCCTCTATATTTTGGAGATTTTTAAATTGATGTGAGTAGTGAGGTAGATGGGTCTTGATCACGATAGCCGTGCCCCCTCCCCTGTCTTGGGGCCTATCGTTTCTATAAATAGTGTAGCCGTAAAAGTATATATTTTTGCCCGGATTTAGATGGGTCTCGATTATTAGGGCAATATCTATTGAGTAAGCTTTAAAAATATCTTCTAGCTCCTTAGCTTGCGTGAGTATCCCGTTCGCGTTCCATATAAAAACCCGAAGTATTTCTTTCGTCACCGTCACGCCTGCACTAGTCATAGTCGGCCGAGAAGTATTTAGTCACTCCCTCTAGCAGTATCATGAGTTTTTCAGTCTTGTCGGTTGCCTCTATGAGTCTTGAGGTATGGTCTGAAGTGTGTGAGTATTTTGATGATGTCCAGGTCCTTGAGTAGGTTGATGAGTTCTTTTAAGTCTGAGATTGGGGTAATAGTGTTTTCTTGTTGTGGATATCTTTTTCGCTCCACCGTAACATCGGTAGAGGAGCGGTAGATGGAGGCGGCCTCTGCGCTTTGTTTAGCTGATGGGCCCGGGAGTGGTTGGTTGGTCTAAGGGATAGTTTGACGGGTGCGTGGGATAGAAGAGTAGTTACTCCCGGTGGTAGGTGGGGGCACTGTCCGTATGGATAATGTCTGTCATGTGTTTAGTAGATTGTTTATGGCCTCCAACAGTTGCACATATACCGGGCGCTTGCTGTAGTTGGCCGTGTGTGGGTCCTTGCAATTGATGCATATTGGCGGTGTGGTGTTGTCCTTTTTGGGGCAGTTGTGGGTGAGGTGTGCTCCGAGACACTTCACGCATCTGGGCATGTTCGAACAGTTGTTTTTTCGTATTCCCATGACGTTGACACTTGTGACATTGCACAATCATGTTCTACCCTAAATTTATTCTTATTAAAGTACCTAACTTCAAAGATAGTGGTGTGAGTTCCGGTCTTAGCAAGCGAGGTCAAAAATGTCGGGAGTAAAGTCACAGTCTGATTGGTGTTAGTTGCTTCTGCCTTTCGGCTAAACTGGCACACGTAAATCACTGGGTATCCTAGGTCGAAAAGATCTGATTTTATGTCCTCCGGGTCCATGTTTGGTGGCAGTCCCTTTATTACTACCTTCACCGGCTTGTCTCGTGGCAGTGAGTAGGTGTAAAGCTCTTTGTTCATTTCTTTGAGGAGGGTTTGTACAAGTTTGAAGTCGTGGGTTGAGGTGGATTGTATCTTAAGTACGTCCTTGATGTAACTAACTCCTGTTGTGGTGTTGGTGTCTTTATCTATTCCGGTGATTTTTTTGTAATTGTGGATCCCTACAGTCACTATTAGGGGAAGTCTCTCTTTCTTTTTGGTGTCTGTCTGTGTTGAGGGTGTGTAGTTTATTTGTGTCTCTGGGTTCAGTGGTGTGTATTTGTTGTCGACCGTGGTAATGGTTTTCTTTGATTGTGTCCTGTCTGTATACCTACATTTCCTCTTACGTCTGAGTTTGTCGACTAGGGTGAATGAACCGTAACCGTCGTGATCAGTTTCCATGTCGGTTGTTCCGGGTTAACCTATGAGCTAGAAAAGTTAGCATTTCTGTGTGTTAGTGTTTTTGTGAAGATCAGTGTGATGTCATTTGTATCTAGTGGTGCCGCGGCCATTTCGCGCAGCCCTGACAAGGGCAGGCTAGTGGCGCATAGGTGTGAGGGAGAGTGGGGGCTCTCCCTCCCTGTGGTGTGTTTCTGTGTATATCCTCAAGACGGTCACCGACTGCAAGGTATTGCTGTGCAGCCGGACATGATTTATCTCTTTCGGCTACTGGTTCACACCGTTAGGATCAACGCAGCTTAAGACCTCGCACAGAGCATCTCAGCCTCTGTTGTGTAGGGGGATTGGACAAAGTTCGTTGTCTGGTGTAGGCTTCCTCTCCGGTGTCCTCGTAGTCTTCTCCATGAACAGTAGACTCGTCCGACCTCCTCGGAATCTCGTAGACGAATCCAAAGTTAAAGTCAAAAGTGACTGGCCAGTTAGTGGAACGATTTGCCAATACTAATGTACCGTTGCCCAGAGGACGCCCGAATGTACTAATCGTGCATTTGTTTGTGGAGGCTCTTTCTATGTCCCGATGAGATGAGATGGATGGTGTTAATGATTATGAGGGTGTGTAACCAGTAGGAACACTTAGAGTAGTATGCAAGAACATAAGTGAATGCTTAGTGGACAGATAGTGTGGTCCCGAGCACACTATCGGTCAACCTTTTAACCTATGATGACGCAAGAAAACCCACGCTAGTGTCCATTTAGCAGATACTTAGTCAAGTTCTTGCATACGCCCTTTAAACCTAACTTAAGCCTAACTAATCAATCACTTGGGACCTTTTGGATAGTTTCCCTTTCAAGAAAATTACACATGTTAGCAGCCGGGAATCGAACCCACGACCCCTGATTCGTAGCAAACTGCACTGACCACGATACCACGGGGCCGGTTATTTGCACTAATTAGATAATTACAATAAATTGAAAATATACCTTTGTTTAAGATGTAGGGGGAGAGACAAACAGTTTAGGAAAACAATGCTTCAAAATTCTCAGCTGGGCTTTGAACTATGACCCCTCTTTCATTGGCTAACCATATTAGATGAGACTAACGCCTTTGTCCACATTCACACCTACGTTAGTTATTTCTTCAATAGTTTCATAACAAAATCGCTAGAAATCAACTTTTTTTTTACCAGACAAGTTTTAATTATGATATTTTAAACAGAGCTATTAACGAGTATACCAGACTTGTGTCTGAACACTTTGGGTCTAAGAAATAACTGTTCTTTCTCTTTCCTTGTAAATACGTGATGTGTCGTTTAGTATGTTTAGTGCGTCATTAGGGTACTAGCCGTGGAACTAGGCAGGTGAATTTAATAAAGGTCGTGTAACTCAAGTGTGGTAAATCCTCCCTCACGCCAAATATAAATTCACTTTTCACGGAAACATAAAAAGAAAAAAACAACACTGGGGTGAAACAAATTGTTGGAATAATAGTCGTGCTGTCCCACACAAACAAAATGTTCCTTGTATCTATCAACTCGTGTTATTCGTGGTGTTAGCAAACTCTGCAGCAGGGGTGAGAAAACCTATTCTTCTAAGAATAGCTCTGCTATTGACACAAATGAACCTGCTATTCAGAATAATGTTCGCCTGTTTGCTTGTGATAAGAACGACTGCAAACTGTAATCATAATTCCTGACATATCCTTATTAAAATTATATCTATTTTTCATGGGTTTAGAATGGTCGAAGGTGTCTGAACTCCCTGGAGATTGTTGAAGCCCCTCCTCTTTGGAATCTATGTACTCCTAAAATATGGGAGTCAACATGATTTCTTAGGAAATGGATTTTAATTAATTATTCAGAATTCAGATATAAAAAAATCATTGATTGAAAATTATATTATGGTGTTATATCAGTAATTTTTAAACTCCATAAAACTTGTTAATTTTTAGTAGTCAATGGTGATATTTAATTTGATTGTACGTTAAAAATATTACTATGCAATGCACCAACACACTTTTACACACACACTCACACTCACACATATATATATATATGCGTAGGGATAATATATATATATATTATCCCTACGCATATAAAATATATACATATGTATATATATATATATGGTTAAATAAAAATTATACTAACATATAAGTTTAACGTCCCCCTAAAACAATTAGATATATATGCTCTTATAATTGCTAGATCCATCTTATATCTTGTATAACTTGAAAAACTCGGTAAATAGGCCTATATAGGGTTATATCCTATATATTGTATATCCTTTAGTTTTGTGATCAAATTCTTTCATTGTCCATTGTTAGTAACTAATATAAAATTGTACAGTTCAGGGCCCTCCCCACAACTAACTGTCCCGTGGGCCGCATTTGGCCCGTTGAATTTTGTTTACCCTCACTCCCTCTCCTTGGGTATTGCAGTGAGCACACCCACGTCTGATTCCTTGACACTTAACCTCACAAATAAAAGCCGAACACCCTCAATATATTTACTTAAAAATACTCTCACGGTCACACGATGTCATAATATTTTTTGTTTGTTTTAATAACATTTTATTTTTACCATTATATAAATATATTTTTTAAATACTCTCCCCCTATTCGTCTTAGAGAAGCATTATCCATATGAAAAACACCGTAACGAATCATTGAGCTAAGTTACGAGCACGTTCTGCTCGTTGATACGAATCCGCATTCTCCTCCATCCCTTCCAACGTGTATACATATACAGGGTGTACCAGGAGGTTTCCGCCAAACAAAACTAGGAAATGTTCCTTGGGACTGTTAATGTCAAAATGGGCAAACATGTCCTTATCCAATATATTAACAACAGTGAAGATAAGTATCTAACAAGTATTTAGTCACTCCTCTAGGTCCACGCACGTAAAATTCTACCCAAATCCCACCCTAAATTCCATACTGAAGGTGTGGGGGTTGTGAACGCCAGTTAAAATACTAATTTTTACTGGGAGTGGAAATGCAAAATTGTTCTGATTATAATAAATAAAATGTTGCTTCACTAAATACTCTTAACTTAATTTTTCTACATATGGCAATTTCAAAAGTTATTAAAAATATCAGTCATACGTAACTCTCAGTTTGTTCAAATGCTGTGGCGCCCAAGACGAAAACTTAATTATTGTTGAGATCACTATGCGTACAAAATTAAACAAAATGTTTATACTTAAGAAATATTTCTACATATTTTAGTTAAAAATGTGTTTTTTTATATAATTTTAAAATATTGACATTATCTCGCGCTCCCTTCAACTTAACCTTAAGGCCCAATGAAAAGTAGGAGGTGCTGACATTGAGATGTTTCTGAAACCTGCACTGCTTAGATGATTTTTTGTTCAGAGGGCACATAAACAATTAGCATGACATCGTTTCTATAGCCACACGGTCACTGATGATACGTGTTGAGAAATGTGTACAATCAGGTGGAGGTTATATACAACATAGGCCCTACAGTCCCTTTTTCACAAGAAGAGCCTTTTATAAAACTCAAGCTTTTTGTTTGGGGCCAAAATTGATGACATCTCAATATTATTTCAGTGTTATTTTGCAGTTATAAAAGATAAGTTGGGTGGCCATAATTCCATTATTAGTGTAATTAAACTCGAATTTCACGGACGGCTATAAAAACGTGGTGCCAAAATAAATACAACATTGATAAGCATATTTAAATAGATAATATTTAATAAAATAAGATAAGAAATATATTTGGAAGACTAGGGCTTAAATCCCTGTAGAGGTGTTTTTTTCTGAATTAAAAGTATTAAAATAATTCTAGTCAAATAGTAAAGATGGTGGACTAGTTATTTATAACTAATTGTCGATATCTACATTTATATTGCCCCTAACTATCCCAAGGTACATTTCCTAGCTGTTTGACAGAAACCTTCTGAGACACCCTGTATATTACAGAAACAACAATAATGTCGAAACTCTTCTTTTGTGCGATAAAAAGTGAACAGAAAGGTCTGTAAGCCCCTCTCGTGTTTAAGTTACGCCCCTGCGCCGATAACTCTTGGGCTCTCCAGTTATCACAGATGGACTCAGTCATGCGTGAAATACCTCGACTTTCCTTACGTTTCGGTTTACTTGGATTCATCCTGTTTCCATTTATTTTTCCACACAACTTAGTTATTTATTGATTAGCAGTTAGATACATCTCTCGTCGTGCCACAAGTTTTGATGGTCACCTGTTGGTATCCCGGTCAGGGACTCGGTGGTGTTCGTGGGGTGCTAACAAGAGGTGACCATTCGTCCTTATTTTTCTGTAAAATTATGCGGAATAAAACGTATGTTCATGACTGATTTGGTTTCTCATTTATTTTTATCCTCGGATCGTTAAATAAAATAACACTATTTATTATCGAATAAAAATGATTTAAGCAATTGAGTTGCTAGAATGTTTAATTTAGAGAATGGGTCGAATCCTTTATCTCTCGAATTAAAATCTCAAATTCGAATCTTGTACTTTCCTTGAAATCTTGAATCAAAACTCAAATCCTTGTTTCTTTAAGAAAATACCATTTACTCTTGTACATCCCTACCGTTTTTTAAATATGCTAATAATATTTACTTAGCTAGACCCACATCACAGTTCAAGTTTGCAATTCCTTAGAATAATATATTTAAAATGTTTTTAAATTGAGAAATTTGTTCACAATATTCTTGTGATGTGATAAAGTCATAAAATAAAAATGTAGCCGATTTAATTAGGAATTCAAAGTTTGTGTAGCGGAAAAACTTGTGAAAGTTAATAAACTTAAAATGTAATAAATCAAGTTGACAAGCTTGTGAGAACATGGACTAAAGGAACGTGGAATGTGAGAGGAGAGTGTTACAGGAAATGATTGGAAGAGAATAATTGATAGTCTGTGTGTATATGAAACCGAGGGAAAGATGTGTTTATGATGATTGATGGTAGCCTGGAACTGTGGTCAGCTGTATATGAATGCGTAAGGGGACTCGGGGCGTAGGTTTATTTCTAAGTCCAATATTTAGGAGCTTTGTGAAAAGGTGTGAGTTGATGTCATCTATGGGTATGAATGGAGAAAGGCATTCGAAACTTTATGTTGGTTGCTGGTTATGCTACGGTTGAGGGTGAAGACGAGAATATGAGGGTGGAGTTTTTAAATGAGCTCAAGGAAGTCTTGAATGCATTTGAACCGGGTTTAAGAATTAACTTGTTTGTAGATATGAATAGATGGGTGAGTACCCAAAGAGAAAATTCAGAGAGGGAGCTAGGGAGGTCTGATGATGCAGGGTAAACGAGACTGGTAAATAATTAGTGAGTCTGTGTTTAGAAAAAAGGGTTATTTGGGACGAGCACATTATTTAAGCACAATGAACTCCATTTGTATGCATGGTAAAGTGACAATTTGTGAACGATGAATGATTCTGAAGAGAGACTTAGAGGCTTTGTAAAAAATACCAGGTCTGTGCGTGGAGCTGAGTGTGGAAATGATCACTTCCTAGTGATCTCAATAGTTGGATTAGGTAGGAATTTTGTGAAGAAGCAGCGCAATAGTAATAAGCAAATAAGAGTGAACGTGAAAAAGATTTAAGATAAAATTGTAAGACCCCAATATGAAAGACTGCAGGGTGAAAAAATAACTTTACAAAATCATGATCGGAATGTCAAAATAAATGCTAATGATATATATAGAAACTACTTGGAACTAATAAAAGAAGTTGTAGTTGATTACACGAAATATATTTTTGGATCTGCGATGGTGGAAAATTAAAAACCCATGCATGGTGGAATGAACACTTTAAAGAAACTGTGAGAACAAAGAAGGATGCATACTCGTACAAATGAATGAAGAGTGAAACAGATCTGAAGAGTGTGGGGGACATAGCTCCTATACAAAAAGAAAAATATTACTGCAAAGAAAGTAGTAAAACAAAGTAAAGCGCAAATAAGATTAAAAGAAGGAGAAAGAATGCAGAAATACTTTGGAAGAAATAAGAAGTTGTTCTGTGCAAGAAAATATCTATGGCATTCAGAATAAATTTTGTGAGATTATCTTCGATGAAAACAGTATAGTAGAGAAATGGAGGAAGTATTTTGAGCAGTTTTGTGGCAAAAACCTAGAGAGAGTATCAGAAAATATGTAAAATTCTATGATAAGTGAAATAATTAACGAAGGGTAGGTGTTAAAGTCTATGAAAGTGTGAAAGAATAGCAAAGCTGCGGGTGTAGATGGGATCACAAGTGAAATGCTCAAGTGTGTCGGCATGGTACTATTAGCCAGATTGTGTGGGTGGTTCAATATGTGCGCTGGAATTTTGAATGTTACTAATGACTGGAAGAATGCTTTCATCGTTCCTCTAAACAAAGGCAAAGGTAGCAAGAGTGAATGTAAGAATTATAGGGCAATTAGTATGTTGAGTATTACAGGAAAAGGTTTTGGGGGCATTTTAATTGAAAGGGTGCGTTAAAAAACTGCGGATATTATTATTATTAGCACCACGTCTTACTACCCGTTTGGGTTATACGCACTTACGCTAATGTGTAATGGTAGGGTGATTGTGAGATGAAATGGAGGACCTACAGTTTAACGTGAAATCCGAACCACGGTGGAGGCCTGGCATTCCCCACATTCACAAGATGTCTTGTCAGAGGTGAAGGAAGGGTTTGGTAATCAGATAAATCTATGCCGGGACCGAGGATTGAACCCCGGCCGCCAGCACAGAAGTCTGACACCTTACCCTAGACCGCCAGGTCACCAAACTGCGGACAAGGTTTGTTATGTGCATAGTGGGTTCATGCTATGTAGAGGTTGTATGGATTAGATATTGGCATTGCAACAAGTGATTTAGAAATGTATGACAGCATAAAACGTGCATTAGGGTGGATGGGACTTTAAGCGAATGGTTTGGCACTAAACAGGGTGTTAGACAAAGTTGTGTTATATCTCCAAGGTTGTTTAATGTATTCATAGATCAGTGTATGAAGGATGCGAGGATGTGGTGGGTGTACGTGCAATGTAAATGTGAGAGTCCTGTTATATGCAGATAATGCCGTATTAATGGCTGAGAATGAAAGGGACTTGCAGAATTCATTTAATCGTTTGAATGGGGTAACACGAAGAATGTATCTTCGTATAAATGTCTACAAAACTAAGGTGATAGTATTTGATAAGGACCGAAAAGAAATTTAATTGTCAGTAAAATATAAATTGAAAACTGATAGAACATGTAAATGATTATGATGTATTTTAGCGGATTTTTTCGTAAAATTTTAAAGATTTATGGTGAAATCGATAGCTGGATGAATGTGTCTCGGATAATAGTTGGATGTACATGGACTATTGCAAAGAATGAAGTGATATCGCAAGAGGTGAAGATGGCAGTACATAAAAGTGTGTCGACACCAACATTGTTTCATGTTTGTGAAGCGTGGGTTAGTCAGTAGAAACACAAGAGCAAGGGAAATGTGGTCGGAATACGATATGTAATAAATGTATCTAGAAAAACTTTTATGGACAGACTCATTAATGAATGGGTGCTGAAGGAATAGAAAGGAATAGAACCTGGGCTTCCCACGTCAGACGCAATTCACCTGGTCAGGAATAGAACCTCCTGGGCTAAGTCAGACGCAATCCACCCGGTCAGGAATAGATTCTGGGCTCATCATGTCATACACAATCCACCCG
Organism: Timema douglasi; assembly: GCA_901482245.1. Taxonomy (NCBI): domain Eukaryota; kingdom Metazoa; phylum Arthropoda; class Insecta; order Phasmatodea; family Timematidae; genus Timema; species Timema douglasi. Next base: position 12,038 of record CABEEJ010009623.1, read on the forward strand.
GTCATATATATAATCTGGGCTGACTAAGTCAGACACAATCCACCCGGTCAGGAATATAACCTGGTCTGCCTGGGTCAGGCAATTCACTCCTTGCTACCTTACCTTGTTAATTGAACAGGTTTGCGCACGATGACTTCTTAAAGCCGTGCCCACACTTCACGCACTCTACAAACACTGGTAGTAAAATATAATTAAGATTTTGTTTAGGAAAACTAAACAGTAATTCCAAACTCCAATAACTTTAATAACCGGGTTTTCCTATCAGAGGGGCTGCATCTATTACAGCGATGGTAGGATAAGGTATTTTCATTAAGAGTGTCCAGACCTTTTTTTTTTAACATTTTACTACTGCTATTCCTCCTCCTGCATCAGTAGATTATTTAGTATAAGTTGCAATTAGCCCAAACAGGCAGTAACACATGATACTATATTTTACAATAAAACGTTAACGATATTATATTTGACTTAGTGAAACACTCAGGTACAATACTAAACCAAAATTATCATTCTCGCCCCAGGTTCAGATTGAACTGGTTTCCCTTAAGTCTGAAGTTAGCCTCTTATTATTAAATACCTTTTGGATCAAACTATGTAGGATAAATTCTAGCCCAATTTTCTTAAAAATAGCCATAGTATTATTATGTTAGGGAAAAAGGCCTTTCAGACTGATGTTCGTAAGAAAATTAACCTATACTTCAACCACCACTTACTTCCATGAACAAACTAAAAAGCCATATCATTGGGCACATGGATTAAGGCATCAGTCTCGCTTTGTATAGTTTGTCAATGTTGAGGGGAATGGAGCTTGAATCCCAGCTATGTGTATTGAGGTTATGCTTCCTGAATTTTTCACCATTCTATTCCACGAAAATTCGAGTACATTTCTCCTTTACTATAAAATTGACCTACTTAAATATCTACACTATTAGTGTAACCATGCGGACAATATTTACGATAAGATGTGGATTGGAAAGAACACTCAGCCCAAGGTCGGAAAGTAAAAGACTTTCCTCTAGACTCCAACTACGAGATGGCACACAGACCTCAGTTCGGAGAGGTAGGGCTCAGTAACTCATCACGAATCAAACACGCGACTCTGAGATTCGATAGAGGAAAGAGAGAAGGGTGGGGGGAGGGTAGTAGAGGAGTGAGAGGGGAAGATGAATGTTACAAGATGTGGCCCTTGGCAGGTTAATAGAGATTTATGTTCAGCGCCTTGGAACCATGAAAAGGAGGTCAGGTGCTATTTGCTGCGTCATATTTTTCCCTTCCATACATGATTGTCTATGTATTTTTTATTTATTTTTTTGCTTTCTCTTTATTTGAATTTTTTCCTTGTCTTTTTATCGCCCACTGCGCCAGTCACGTGATTCTTAGAAAACCTTCCCGACTCTTCATCCACGAGAAAGCTTACAGCATTGGTTTACTTATTTACATACCCCGTATGTGTCTTGGTATGTTTAGTTCCACGTCTCCAGGATGCAGGTAGTCTAAAGTCCAATTTCCATAGGTAGGCTCCTTTAGAAAACCAATATATTCCATAAGGACAACATTGATAACATTTAACTATAGTACTAGTATTGTTATAAAGGTATTGTTAATAGCCATAAAAAGTGTCAGCTTTAGATCATATGAGCTGACGTACAAATACGTGAAAGCAAGGCCGTAGTCTGG